>JAYESA010000875.1:0-85209 GCA_036927795.1 Iris macrosiphon | reverse complement strand
CCTAATTCTAGAGTTGAGAGAGACAGAGAGAGAGAACATACCAAAAGGGAGAAGATGAAAGTCGATTAGTTGGAGGGAAATGCGGCTTCCTGATCCATGGTTAGTTGGTAGCGGTGGGTGGATCCGCTGGGGTTGGGTACTTATTGTTCGAGGAGCCGACGATGCATTTCATCGGCAAGGAGACCTGTTGGCGCTGCTCTCCTACGCTGGTGGTGAGGAGACGACGGTGTCGTCGAAGGTGGCTAGACTTGGAGGCCATTGTAAAGGCGTGGTCAAACGAGGTTTTTGGGAATAGTGACAGAGAAACCTTGAAGGAGATCGACCTTACATGTCGGATAATGTTGGAGGCAGCTCAGATCTAACACTAGGGATGCATGGAAGGGTTATCTGGGAGGCTCCGAGCAAGGAGCTCATTGCTGTCGTGCCTGACCGGTGTGCTCACGAAGAAGAAGACACCAGCGGTCAGTCTCGGCCAAGGGACAACAGTTTAGCTCCAGCGGAGTTTCGGTCAACAACATGGAGTGATGCCGGGGCGGTGGAGCACCACGGTAACTCTGACACACACACACAATCACCACAGTCCACACAAACACTATCATAGTCCTTAATTAAATCATACAAGCTTGATACATATCTAAAAATACAAATCCGAGAAAATGACTAAGGAAACTAAAACTATATATCTGTAATAGTAGAGAGTCTATACTAAATCTTTGAGATCTTCTAAAACCATCATTTGATTCATGAGTGCTAATAAACATGCACGACACAAAATACAGCTATAAAATAAGTGTAGTAAATAAACCAGATAATAAAACATTGAAGGTTGTAATAAAAATGAAACCTGAAAAATAAGAAATTATGAGAAACAAACTGTGAAACAAAAATAATCACACTAGTATCTACGTGCATTATTTTCGATATGTGGCCGGCTTGGGATGCTGATTCAAAGCTAAGAATTAGAATCAAGTACTATCCCGTATCAGAACTATGTCGCAATATGATATTGACTAAAAAAATAATGAAAGCAATATTTATAATGTATTGAAACATCAAGTACGCCGTACTTGCCTCAAGCCCAAAATGCTGAAATTGCGAGCCCAGTCCAACCTATTCATAATATAAGACTTCATCAATAAAGTTACATACACCTCTTACGAAATTCCTATTTAGGTTCTAAAATACATAAAGTAAATCCTTAAGAATCTTGATCCACTAGAAAGCCCAATAATTTATTTTAAGAGAATTATATATATATATATATATATATTATTATATATATATATATATATATACTAGTATATATGCACGTGCTTTGCACGTATATTGGAGTGAATGATGTTGATGAGTTAGTTTACTTTAACATGAACCCTTTGATTGTCAGTGGAATTTATTGCATCTCTTAAATGGTTGTCATTATTGCATCTCTTAAATGGTTGTCATTGAAATTTATTATAGGTATTCTTTTTAATTACTAAATATGTTGAAGGGTATTTTTGGAACGAAATTTTTTTACGGTGAAGCTTAGTTTTGGCATTATATAGTATATATATATATATATATATATATATATATAAAGTCTTTGATATTTAGGTTCATAATAGTAATCGACTAAAGCCCACTAGTGATTATTATACTCAACTTATTTGCAAGTCAAAATATTATTTAATCTTTAATGAGATCAACTTTTTTATAAGGCCTCATTTAAATAGAAGCCCAAAGATTATAATTATATGTCCCAAGAATTATTTCTTTATCCTTTACAATATGGGCACTAGCCAAGTTTAGTTTTTTTCTTTATCCAAATATGTTGAGCTCAAATATTTAATAACCTGATTTACTAACTATATATACTTATGTCATATAATACTTATTATAAAATTTCCTAAACTTGCTGGCCCATATTCATTAAGAGCCCGTATCATTTATTTTCTTATTTTATTTAAAGATCCAGCCTAGATCCCTTGTTTGGATTTAAGCCCAATTCCTACAACCCATTCTTATACACTCATATATTCCTAATTCTAGAGTTGAGAGAGAGAGAGAGAGAGAGAGAGAGAGAGAGAGAACATACGAGAAAGGGAGAAGATGAAAGCCGATTGGTTGGAGGGAAATCCGGCTTCCTGATCTATGGTTAGTTGGTAGCGGTGGGTGGATCCGCTAGGGTCGGGTACTTGTTGTTCGAGGAGCCGACGATGCATTTCATCGGCAATGAGACCTGTTGGCGCTGCTCTCCTACACTGGTGGCAAGGAGACGACGGTGTCGTCGAAGGTGGCTAGACTTGGAGGCCATTGTAAAGGCGTGGTCAAACGAGGTTTTTGGGAATAGTGACATGGAAACCTTGAAGGAGATTGACCTCACATGCCGGATAATGTTGGAGGCAGCTCGATCTAACGCTAGGGATGCATGGAAGGGTTATATGGGATGCTCCGAGCTGGAGCTCACTGCTGTCGTGCCTGACCGGTGTGCTTACGAAGAAGAAGACACCAGCAATCAGTCTCGGCCAAGGGACAACAATTCAGCTCCAGCGGAGTTCGGTCAACAACATGGAGTGATGTCGGAGCGGTGGAGCACCACGATGGTGGCAAGGGCTGTAGCGATAGCGGTAGATAACTCGCCGGTCGGGGTCGGACCCGATCGGTGACATGGAATTTGAAGTTTATGTCAGTCACTGAAGTGACAAGTTTTGTGGTTGGATACAGAAATAAAATTTTGGGTAGACTTGGATATAGTGATGTGTCTAACACAGGACTATTGTGCAAAAATGGACACCAGACCCATAATTAGAAATTTGGGTTAAATAATGAAGAATATCAAGAATTCTCTTGGAAATTTTGGAATAATTTTTTGGAGCCAAAACCATGGCTATTTACAGACCATAGTTAGATTTGCAAAAATAATTAATTTAATTGTAAATTAATTTAAATATGTGTTAATTAGAGTTAGTTAGGAGTTAGTTGTAACTAACTTAATCTAGAAACTTCTCTTGGCTTGGAGACCAAGTAATCCATTTTAAGAAAATTTCTTTAATTAATTACTTCCTAATTATGGTAACCCTATTCTCTTAATCACTTCTTTAATACTTTCTTAAGCAATATAGTTACTTTTTTAATTAATTACCAATCTAATTACTTATAATATTTTCTTATTCAAAACTTTTATATTATTTACTATTTAATTAATTCTTTTAAATGATCTCATATAATATTATAATAAAAATTTTAGATAGAAAATGGAGATTAAATAATTTCATAAATCAAATTTCATATTTGGATTCCAAAATTCAGGGGTTATAATGTACAATTTAGACTTGTATGACATTACGTCCATGACAATTTTCGATTATGCGAAACTGGAACGTGACATCAAATACCACTTGACACCAAGTTGCTTTGCCCTACAAGACATCTAATTTCAATACAATATTTCAAATGGTCCAAACATCTTTAAGATAAGTTGTCATCTCATTATCGGTAGCACCGGAGACAACATGATCCTCTAAGGAGGCATTGGTAATCGGCTATAGCATGACCGAATGTACTCTTGTAATTGATTATATTTTGGGGTCAACACTAGGGAAGACTGGATTGTATGGCTAATTGTGAATGAAAACACGAATCTTGTGAAATGATTCGTGCCTATTCTATGCTTCACTTCTCTTTATTCATTGTTCCAATAATTTCGAAAACCCTAAGAATCTGCTTGGATTTAGGGGGGGGGGGGGGATAAACAAAGTTAAGTGGAGTTAAGTGAAGGAAAGTTAAGTGAGGGGGATGAGAGTCAATATATTTTGGCTTGTTTGGATTGGATGGAGAGTTAAGTGTGGTGTGTTTAATAACTCTTACTTGGATTGGAGGTTTTGAGTAAGAGGCAGATTAATAAAAATATAATAGTTACCAAAATACCCTTATTACATATAGTTTTGAGTTGGAGGATGAGTAATAAGAAAAAGCGAGAAAAGACGATGCACAGGTACGACATTATGTTGGAAGGCAGGAAGACATAGTAGTAGGTTGAAAAAAATAAAAAAAATAAAAGAGAATGTCATGATATTTATAAAGCAAATAAGGGGTATTTATAATTTTTTTTAACAAAACTACTCACTTTTTCTTGTTAACCTCTCAATTTGGAGGTTAAAAAATGGACAAAAGAAGACTAAACAAAATTTTACTTAACCCTCTACGACTTTTCCTTCTAAACACCCACTCTCAAACTAAGCATGGACATCCCTCTCCGTCACTTAATTTTTTCTCATTTAACTTAACTCTCTTTATCTTCAATCAAAGCGGACCCTAAATAACAATCGTGGCTATTGTATTCTTTTTAGATTTGTGTTAGATAATGAATTATTATTATTATTATTATTGAGACAATAACCCAAGTCTACGATATTTTTAATAATCTATACCAACCTCAACTGTTAGGCTACCTTCGTGACTTGTAAGAACATCATTGCAACTTCCAATTTGACAACCTTTGTTCTACGAATAACCATAATTGTGTTTCATGCAGCTTAAACAGGCCTGGACTGGCTGGATCTTGAGGGCCCATACACATTAAAAAGAAGGCTGTTATTATGATCACAAACATGCTGAATGAAAAGCATCTCTTGAGTATTTTGGCAGGCTTCAAAATTCATAAAAAGCAGTGTGAGAAAGTAGCATAACTTCCTTCATTTTCCCCATTTCTTTCTATAAAACCCAAACTCCTCCACATTTCCACAAACAAATCTCAAATTTTTTTTTTCTATTTTCCCCAAATACGTCAGCAACCATGAGCAACGAATAGTAAGTTTACAAAAATCCCCATTTTTTTTACAATCCACTCCCCCCCTCCCCTCTTATAATCGAAAAAGCCCTCCCTCTTTTCTCCAGCGATTACCTCTTCAAGCTCCTTCTCATCGGCGACTCCTCCGTCGGGAAGTCGTGCCTTCTCACGCGATTCGCCGTGAGTTCCCCAATCTCGGATTTTGTAGGATTTTGTTTTGCAAATTTTGACTTTGATTGGGATTTCATTTTTCTTATCAGGATGATTCATATGCGGATAGCTACATAAGCACGATCGGGGTCGATTTTGTAAGTTATGGTTTTTTTTTCTTCCAAATTGTGATCTTTTTGTAACATGTGAATTTGTTTGGTTCAATTTGGGAACTTTTTTCTGTTCAGAAAATTAGGACGGTGGAGCTAGATGGGAAGACAATTAAGCTTCAGATTGTGAGTATTTTCTAGTAGAAAGTTTTGGTCTTTATGCAATATCAACGTACCTTTTCTTTTATAATTAGGTTGGATATCTGAGTCGTCAAATTGTTGTGACAATGATGGATTTTGCATAATTACTCTAAGGGAGTTGTGGACCACTAGTAGATTCCAGTTGAATACTTGTCGGTCATCAATTGAAAAAGTAGAGTATGCCGTGCCGAATACATAATGGGCATCCCCCAAACTATTTGGGCTTGTTTGGTAAATTTTAGGACATGTCTGGTAAACGATAAGTGAATTTGGATTTGGAAGTTAGAAATCTGAATTTGGATTCCAACCAAAATCCATTATTTTCAAATACAGAAAATCTGTTTGGTAAAGAAGGATTTTGGGAGTGAATTTTGTTAAAATCCAAAAACATTGTTTGGATAGACAAGTTGGATAATGGTCCGAATTTAGACTTCATCCAAATCCAATGTTTGGCTAGCCAAGTAGGATCTTGGTTAGGCTTACCACATTTGAAAGTGGTTATCTTACCACCACCACAACTTGCAACAATATAGTTTGACAAAACTATACAAGTTCTTAATGAAACAAAATTTGACAGTTCCTGTATATCCAACAAATTAGCTAAGCTCTTTGAAAAATACATGAAAAAAAATGACAGTAAGAAATATCCATGAGAAAAAAGAGACAATAACACATTGACGAAAAAAATTCAAAGTAACACAGATAGAGAAGGAAAAAAATTACAAAATAGTGAGGCTGTTCAGTTATGAAGGCTCAGAGTATTTGAGTTCAGCTTACACGAGGCACCAGCAAATTATTGAATTGCAAAGGAGAAAATGTAGGCAGCATACACGATACCCATCTTATTTCAATGTAGCATGCAGCCTCATTTTAAAGTACTCATCATGGCCTCATAAATAGGATAATTTTGGGGAGATAAAAGAAACGCACAGTTCATGTCCCCAAATAGCAGAGTAACAGCTACAAAACTGCTTTCGACAGATTAGAATGCAAACATCAATTGTAGATATATAGCACATTAATAAAACTGTAGATACCAACAGGTACTCAAGTTGAAGATGTGGAAAAAATTCCACAGTAACAAATATCCAACAAAGATTTCTCAGCCTGTTTAGAGATATAGAAGAAAAATATATGGCAGTAAGAAATACCCAACACTGGGCATTTCTCAGCCTGTTGATTATTTCTTTCACTAGCTGAATCCATTTATTGAAGGGAGTTACTTTTGTCAGTTAATATGGGAGGAATGAAATTATTCATACAGTTAGCCTTTGGGATAGTGTTTCATGACATGCTTTCTCTATCCAGTGGGATACTGCAGGGCAGGAGCGTTTTAGGACCATAACTAGCAGTTATTACCGAGGAGCCCATGGGATCATTGTAAGATACCTTCTCAACTTGGTTGCTTTTTTTTCCCCCTTTTTATGCAAAGAACTATTTGTTCCTTAGGTGTGCATTTGTTCTTTTAAGTAGTGAATTCTTAATGATGCAGACACGGTTAGCAGATTAATTGCAAATCCTTAGCTGGATACGATGCTATTTGAAAACAATAGGTCTCTTCTTATTTTTCGCATAGGCTATAATGGTTGCTTCTTTTCCTCAAGATTTTACATGTATATTTTGAATCTCTCGACTGTTACCTTTTCAACTTTTAAATTCATCATCATTTTATGTATTTTTTAGTTGTACTACTTGCTTCTGTTGAGGAAAAAAAAATAAAGCATTTGCTTTTAGGACAACACCTCGGGATTCAATAAATTCATGCAAGCAGTGTCTCATAAGAGATTTCAAAGTCTAATTTGTTGCAATGTATTCTTTTTGATCCCTACAGATAGTTTATGATGTTACTGACATGGAGAGCTTCAACAATGTCAAACAGTGGTTAAGTGAGATCGACAGATATGCTAACGACAGTGTATGCAAGCTTCTTGTTGGAAATAAATGTGATTTGATTGAGAGCAAAGTTGTGGATACAGAAAAGGCAAAGGTAGTCAATTTACATATTCTTTTTACACAAGTTTGTCTCCTGTTGAATGTGTAAGGGTGCCTGTTGATCGTCTGTTAATGGTTGATTACCTGAGGTAGTGATTTTTCAATACTTGCACGGATGATGTGGCGAGGTACTCAATTATAATTATATATGTATGTAAACTAAATGCATCATCTGATATCAATGAACCATTATGTATGAGATGGCAACTAGCACACTTGGGTTGTTTGGCAGTGAATGTTGACTACAAAGATATAGATCATGCAAGTATGGTTAGTAGGTACATAATTGTATTTTATCAATCAGTTGCGTGGGAAGTACTACAACCCCTCCCCTCCTGCCCTCCTACCATAATATAGGAAAATAAGGAATAGTTAGAAGGAAGTTGCTAGTAGTAAGTAATGATAATGGTAACTCGATATGATGACCTTGGATGCACGGACACTCCAAAAAGATGCAATTTCTGAATCATGTATAACATGTTCCAGGACAAACATAAACTCAAAATCCATGTGGGCACGACAAAAGTTGGTGTCACTGTGCCCGCCCTTTCCGTGTTGTGTCATACTTGTATACATACAACTTAGATAATGAGTAATTTCTTTATGAGTAATGAATCTAAGTAGCGTTGCAAGATGATTCAGTACATGTTCAACTTTTTATCAGTACTTAAGACATTTTGGATTTACCATATTTGTTTTGTCCTTTTAAAATATGATCCTCTGAAGTACAACAATATGCATTTCAGTATTCGATAATATGGATATATTGAGAGCATTACATTGAACATGCATATTCTTGTTCAAAAACTGGTTTTGATGTTAATTGTTGATTATTTCATATTATTGTCACCAACATAGGCAGCATATAGGATTTTTTGGCATTTTATTTCTGAAGAAACTCATAATTGGACTTCTCTTCAAGAATTATTATCATATCCAGTCATGTCCTGTCTGTATCCTAGTACATTTCTCTCCATTCGAGCCATATTCAGTTCATCTAATATGGATATTCTGTTTTGTATGATTACAAGTATTCCTATCCTGTTTGTTCATGATTAATTGTGATGAGTATAGTGGTTCCTATCAACATTTTTCTGCTGCAAATCTGCAGAGGCTCTCTTTTCTCTACTTTTGAAAATAGTCGGTCTGAAAGTTCATGTTTCGGGGGCTATATGAATACCTTGATAGGGGCACCAAGAACGATGGCCTCTACTGACTTATGTGAGATTGGTTCTTAAAAATACATAACATTTTATTGTGACTAATGCATCTGGATCTATGATGAAGTGTAGGCATTCGCAGAGGAGATTGGCATCCCTTTCCTTGAGACTAGTGCAAAGGATTCAATAAATGTAGAGCAAGCTTTCTTAACCATGTCTGCAGAAATTAAGAAGAGGTAAGAGATTGTTTTCTGCCAGTACTTGATTCTTTATTCATGCTGCTGACCTACAAATTTGGACTAGTAGGCTTGGGTCATAACTTAGCACTATATTTCCATCACTTATTACTCGATTTGGTTTTGACTGTAGGACGGGAAACCAGCCGATCGCAAACATTAATGCTGTGAACACTGTTCCAATCAAGAGCCAACCAATCCAGCAGAAGAGTAACTGTTGTAGCTAGTTCGTTACTTGTATTTTGTGGCTTTAGTGTTATATTGGTATCTGACTCTTTGTACCGAAAATGTTCTCAGTTTCTAAACAGCATCCATTTTAGCTTCCCCATGTCACCTAGAATTAATTTATCTTTGGCAGACGTTCTTGGACTCCTGTTGTATCACTTCCAAAATTGCATACATGTCTTGAAGAAGTATGGTAGATGATCTTCCTAATTCTTCAGTATAATGGCGTACAAATCCTTCAAAGGCTGTAATGGATGCTGGAACTGAACATTATTGGATATGTTTCCTATTGGCTTTCTTGTGCGACACAACTACCTTCAATAGAGTAGCTATAACAAATTTGGAGAAGCTACTCTCATTGCCAATAACTGGTTATAAAGAAGAGGGATAAGTCCTAAATAAAGGATCATGGCCCTACCCTCAAGTCACGGTCACAATACTAGTTTATCCATTCCACACTCATTTGATATCATGTTTCAGTTATAATATTCCATCTATATTTATTTTCACCATTCTACGTCTGTTTTATATCGTATTTTTGTTAGAATCACCGATCGAAACACGTTTTTAACATTCTATACCATATTTCGGATAGAACTACTCATTTATACTATTTTTTTTCATCGTACGAGTATTTGATACCTTATTTCGATCATAATCACATTTTAGTACCCGTTTTCACATATCTACGCCATTTTGTACCATATTTTGGTTATAATCATCCATCTTATGCTCGTTTTCACAAAATTACTCACATTCTATATCATATTTCGGTTAAATCTATATCTATTCTACAATCGTATCTCGGTTAGGATTACCCATCGATACTCTTTTTAACCATTCTTTGCTCATTCTACATCCTGTTCAGTTAAAACCATCAATCTATACTCGTTTTTACCATTCCACGTCTGTTTTATACCGTATTTTGGTTAGAATTTTCGATCTAAACATGTTTTGATCATTCTACGCTTATTCTATACCATATTTCGGATATAACCACTCATTTATACTCGTTTTTTTACTATCCTATGAGTATTAGATACCTTATTTCGATCATAATCACATTTCAGTAGTCGTTTTCACACATCTACGCCACTCTTACATCATATTTTGGTTAGAATCACCCATCCATACTCGTTTTTGCCGTCTACGCACATTATACACCATATTTCGGTTAGAATCACTCATCTATATTTATTTTCATGATTCTGTCCATGTTTTATACCATATTTCGATTAGAATCAACGGTAAAAACTCGTTTTTATCATTTTGCGATCATATTGTACCAAAATTTAGTTCAAACTACTCATTTATAACTCATTTTCACCCTTTTATGAGCATTTGATATCTTATTTTGGTTAAAAATTACATTTCGATACTTGTTTTAACCATTCTTGGCTCATTCTTTATCATATTTCGTTATAATCATCTGTCTATACTCGTTTTCACCATTTTATGTCTGTTTTATACAGTATTTTGGTTAGAATTGCCGGTCTAAAACGTTTTCATCTTTCAATGCTCATTTCATATCGTATTTCGGATAGAACCAGCCATTTGTACCGGTTTTCACCATCTTACGGGTATTAGATACATTATTTTGATCATATTTGCATTTCAATACTTATTTCCATAAATCTACCATATTTCAGTTAGAATAACCAATATATACTCGTTTTCACCAATCTACTCATATTTTACACTATATTTCGGTTAGAATTACTCGATTGTATTCGTTTTCACGATTCTAATCCCGTTTTATATCATATTTCGATTAGAATCAATGATATAAACTCTATTTCATCAATCTACGATCATATTATACATGTTTCAGTTCGAATCACGCATTTATATTCGTTTTCACCATTTTACGACCATTTGATATCTAATTTCGGTTAGAATCACGTTTCTATACTTGTTTGACCAAACTTAGATCATTTATGTACCATATTTCGATTAGAATCATCTTGTCTATACTCGTTTTCACCATTCTATGTCCATTCTATACCATAATTTCGGTTAGCATCACACCTCTATGCACGTTTTTACCTTCTTCACTTGTTTTATACCACATTTAGGTTAGAATCATCCATCCATAGTCGTTTTCATGATTATACGTTCATTTTATTCCATATTTCGGTTAGAATCGCTTATTTGTACTTGTTGCACCAATCTAAGCTCATTATATACCATAATTTTCTGTTAATATCATCTGTCCATACTCGTTTTCATCAATCCATGCCTATTCTAGACCATATCTCGTTTAGGATCACCCATCGATACTCGTTTTAGCCATTCCACGCTCATTCAATATCATGTTTCAGTTAGAATCCCCCATCTATACTAATTTTCACCATTATACGTCTGTTTTATATCGTATTTTGGTTAGAATCATCTATCGAAACATGTTTTCAGCATTCCATAACATATTTCGGATATAACCACTCATTTATACTAGTTTTCTCCATCCTACGAGTATTTGATACCTTATTTTGATCATAATCACATTTTAGTATCCGTTTTCAAAAATCTATGCCACTTTTATACCATATTTCGGTTAGAATCATCCATCTCATGCTCGTTTTTATCACATTACTCACATTCTACACCATATTTTGATTAAATCTATGCCTATTTTACAACCGTATCTCGGTTAGGATCACCCATCGATACTCTTTTTACACCATATTTCGATTAGGATCATCCACCGATACTCTTTTTAACCATTCTATGCTTATTCTACATCCTATTCAGTTAAAACCATCCATCTATACTCGTTTTCACCATTCAACGTCTGTTTTATACCGTATTTTGGTTAGAATTCTCGATTTAAATATGTTTTGATCATTCTACGCTTATACTATACCATATTTCGAATATAATCACTCATTTATACTCATTTTCACCATCCTACGGGTATTAGTGTAAGTCCCCTGATTTTTCAAATTTTTTAAATACATTTTTTCTAATTTTCTGTAATTTTTGGGAATTAAAACTAAGGTATTTTGTGAGTAAATAATTTTTTAATGATGTTAATTAATATTAAAATATTATGAAAATAATATTTTATGGTATAAAATGGAAAACTGGACATAGGATAATTTTTTGTGAATTTATTGGACTCCGAAAATATTTTTAAAGCCCTAAAAACCAATATATAATTAAACCAAAATAAATCCTGAAATAAACCCGGTTCAATTGAACCAAACCAACCCAGACCCGGTTCAACTGAACCGAACCCAACCTTAGCGGGTCGGATCTAAACCCGACCCGAAACCCGCCTACCCGAACCCGCACTTAAACGCTAGCGGGTCGGACCGGATTCATGTTGAACCCGACCCGCGGACCCAAACCCGAAACACTAATCCTAATTCTACCCGGACTTACTGTTCCGGTAAGCGGCACCCCTACAAAGAAACCCTAGCTCCGCCGGAACCCTAAACCTAGCCTCCCTCCTCTGCTCCGCTCCGCCGCAGCAGCGCCTAGCCGTTCGCCTCGCCAACCTCCTCCTCCTCCATCTCTCACGACGACGAACCATCACCCCCATCTCCATTAACACCACCAGCACTCCCTCTTCCCCGACTCCTAATCACCTAACTCCGGGCACCGCCACAGCCCAACTCCTCCGTTCAACCTCCAGCCTCCTCCTCGACCATCCCCTCTCCGCCCTAGCCCAGCCCATCACCGCCTACCTCCTCCCCGCTTCATCGACGAGCCCCAAACCCCGACGCCCTAAACCCTAACCCCATAGCCCGACCGTCTCCACCACCCGCAGAGCCTCCGCCCAGCCCCGCGCAGCCTCGCCGAACTCCGGACGCCCCGCTGACTGACGACCCCGACATCGAGCAGAAACCCTAGATACACAGTAACCGGACACAGTGCCCGGACACAGTGTCCCCCGTGTCGTGTCGACTCACCGATACGAGAAATCGGTCTTCACGGAGCCCTGTTCAGGTAACCCGTTCTCTCTCCTCGTGCTCCAATTTCTGTTTCGTCAGTTGTAACGCGTAGACTGTGTAACCCTCTCGATGCCCGTGCAACCCGCTCGGTGCGTCGCGTCCTGTGGCGATCGCGAACCGCGATAAAAAACAGGAAAACCAACACCCCGTTTCACCCCGGAACTGAGTGCGCCCCGCCAAACGGGACGACTTCACACGGTCTTTACCAGAACGTGCGCGCCGTTGATACAGACGTGCGAGATTTCGCAGAAGTCGATTCGGATGTACGTGCACACCGGAATCAACGCGTATCCGCCGACAACGTCCCGTATCCTCCTGTTCCCAAACACGTTGTAACTTTGTGTACACACGTCGGATCGAAACGAAACTTGTGCCATCGGACTCGTACCAGTACGCTGGTCCTGTGACCCAAGTTTGGTTCGATTCTGAGAACGTTGACAAAATTGCGTATCGTGGGCCCAACGGTTCCACTTGACGGGCGGTTTTGTGATCGGCTCATCGGAATCCAGTTCTGGAAGTTCCGTTGGGTTCGTATCATCGTTCCTGACTTGTTGACACTAAGTTTGACGAAATTGGAGACCTTTGACCCTGACACGTTTTTCGGTGCAAAGCGGCCCACATGTGGATCCCGCTTTGACCAGAAACAGTCATTTTTGCCCCTGTGTCCAAATTGGACTTAAGGACAGACGTTTCTAGCTATTTGATATTTTCTGAATCTAATGGTGATGTTTATTTCAGCAACCGGAGTAGTACCTGCAAATCACACTGAGATCAGAGCTACAGTTGGAGCCAGAACCCTAGGCAAGTATACCTTGCCAAACCCTACAGTTTTGCTACTTATTTTCTTGACTTATTTATACATTGTCGTGCAAGATATCTTGCCAACTCTTGCACATTATTTGCATGCTTTCCTTTTCAGTTGTATTGTCTTGTCGTATATAGTTTCTTGATGCGCTTTTTCATATTTGATTTGTTTCTGCTGCTCTAGTCTTATTTTCTCGTTTTACGTGCATGTACATTATTGCTCTTTTCCATGTATCACTATTTGTTTCATAGTCATATTGTGATGGTATATGTTTACTCTACGTTTCCTTGAGTGGACTCGATTGGTTTCTTTACGTTCCTAGATGATCGTTATTAGGCATTGACTATACTTGAGCATTCTCGATTGTGAGTACCCATTGTGCTGCGATAGAGACTTGTTTATTTGACTACCTCATTCGTGAGCTCCCATTGGGCTGCGAAAGAGCTATATTATAGATTGGGAGTCCCCATTGGCCTACTTTCTATAGGACCGTGATCTCCCATTGAGGTGCGGTTACCCCGATTTGCTTGTAGTCATGTTTGATAGCATCATCGGCATGCCACCGTCTTAGATGTAGTGATTTCTCGTGTCTTATTTGCTTCTCTTGTGTTTATTTTCTTGTCTATCTTGCATGGTCATTTACTGTACTTTTGGCTCGTATTCTTTTGTATCTTGTTACGTCCCTCTGAGGACCTGGTTTTGTTCTCCAGATTTAGGAGACGAGGAGTACCCGCCACTTTACGGACCGACACCAGACGAGGGTACAATAGCAATTGATGGCCCTGTTACCTTCTAGCATGTTTTTAGTTATATCTTCTTGTCTTTATTTTTCGTTTATCGGTAGTGGATTTGTCTCCACCCGACTTAGTATTATTTCTTGCTGGATATTCGACAGTATCTTTACTTTCAGCATTTATTCCAGTTTGCTATTTAGTTCATATACTGTTCTTATGGATGAGATCTAGATACTTGGCATTTATATGTAGTTTCGTAGATTTTTGGACTAGAGTTCACAATAGACAGCTTATACGTATTCGAGTCGGACATGAGTCTGCTTGAATGCGTAGCTGGCCATTGCCACGTGTCTAGTCCCTCGATATTTTGGGACTGGGGCGTGACATAGTTTTTGTGGTGGCCCATGCAGGTCAACGACTAAATTGTTTCGGTTTCAACTTAGGGACCGAACAAGCCTGCAATAAGAATATGATAAGTTTTTGGATCTTATCCACTTGCTTGAATCGTTCTTGACATCTATAACGGATTCGAATTAATTTCTTGACTTGCATCCTGCCTTGATTCCTGTGCGCCTCTTATTGTTTATTTTGGTTGTTACTCTAAAATTTTAATATGTGATTGGTAATTAGAACTTGACGGTTTAAGTTATTATTGTAGATTATGACCTAATGATTACCCCTTAGCTTTAAGTCGCGTAATTAGTACCCCCACCTCGATACAAGATAGATCCTTTTTCCTTAACGGCTAGTAACTCTTCTATCCTCACTATCGACACTTGTTCTATAAGCACTAAGACTAAGGCTTAAGACGACCGTGACCTAGGTAATATAGGAGGATACCCTAATAAGTACCAAGACCCCTTCTCGTAGACCTTAACAAGAGTTTCCACGGTATCCTTAAGACGATTTCAGTATTAGTTTATCGTTTTAAGTTGGGTAGTATGCCTCACAACATAGTACCACCTAGCCCTATTGACCCATTGATGAAGTGAACTAGGATGACACAACTTTAGACTTGCATAAGAAGATAGTGTTTATTCAGACTGTAGAATTTAGAGGTCCTTGCCCCTATTTGGTCGACTAGCGACTTAGACAAGGAGGTTGTATGATAACTGTAGAGATTGTATAGTCTTTTATTATTATTACTTATTTTGTTTTATTTTTGTGAACTTGAATTAATTTGTACCTCCTTTCATTATCATCTAGCGTACTTATATTTCATATACTACCTTGACTTATGCTGCTATATTATAGCCTAGTTTTTGCAAGCCTATTCTTTATCAAGCTTGTTCATGACATATGTGTTATTGGGGCCTGATCAACCCCACTAATACAATTGTCTATTCAGAATCAATGTATTACGGTCTGATCAACCTTAGTGCATTTTGGTTCGCTCTTCGCACGACTACTTTACGTGGATTGAGATATATAGTTGACTAGTATACTTGTCCTCTAGATATGTCTGAGCATATTGTATCGGTTACATAACTATACTAATACGAGCATGAGAACAAAGGATTACCAAAATATGATCTCAATCCACAACTGCTTTGACAATTCCCATTTGAATTCTTTAAAACGCCTTGATCCCGATACTTCTATTCTATTACGCTGCCCTTGAACTCTTTATTATTGGTCTCCGTCTTCCCTTATTTCGGAAAGACGAAACCTCGTGCTTGGTATAAGTTTGATACACAGAGAGTACTAGATATACCCCATAGGCCGATCACATACTTGAGGATTATTCTTTCGTAATTAAGGACATATCATATGTGATATAATCAGCATTGAAGTTTTGAGGATTGAATGACATGAGTAATTATACTAAGGAATATTTTCTTAAGGTATATAGCCTTATGTGATTGATGGGTCAATTCCAAGTTGGGTAGCAGTGCATTGTCAACTCGAGAGAAATTTCTTTTAGATTATGATCGAGCAAGATTAGATTGGGAGAGGTTCAAGCCATTTTAATTTTGAGAACGAGATTGTTCTACGTTGACTGGATTGTGAAACCCCCTCACCTAAGAATTAGACCTACTTGGCTTAGATAGCGAGACTGAGGCTAGCTCGAATCCACTTAGAAATAGAACACGGTATTTTTATTTAGTTTTACAACATGGTATCCCTTAGCGCACCTTACCATTGCTTCGATAATTGGAGCACTTCACTAGTCTCTGCCTTCCTACAAATTCCACATCCTTGTCCTAGACGTGACCATCATCCAAATTTCCATCTTTGTACAATTTTTTAATTGTTGGGCGCTTTTATGCAAAAGAGCATTTAGGTGTCCACATTATTGGACATGACACATGAAGAAACCTATTTTTCACTCATGTGGATTTCTTCCACGATTTTTGGAATGTGCAACGTGCAACTTCGCCCACTCCGTTGAACCTAGCCTTGCATTTTAACCAATGCAAATCTTATACCATCCTTGTCTTCTACCGTGGCCTAATTTTAATTTCGAGGACAAATTTTTTATAAGTTGGGTAGATTGTAAGCCCCCTGATTTTTCAAAATTTTTAAATACATTTTTCCCAAATTTCTGTAATTTTTGGGAATTAAAACTAAGGTATTTTATGACTAAATGATTTTTTTATGATGTTAATCAATATTAAAATATTATGAAAATAATATTTTATGGTGTAAAATGGAAAACTGGAGATAGGGTAATTTTCTGTAAATTTGTTGGACTCCGAAAACATTTTTAAAGCCCTAAAAACTAATATATAATTAAACCAAAATAAACCCTGAAATAAACCCGGTTCAATTGAACCAAACCAACCCAGACCCGGTTCAACTGAACCGAACCCAACCTTAGCGGGTCGGGTCAGATCTAAACCCGACCCGAAACCCGCGTACCCGAACCCGCACTTAAACGCTAGCGGGTCGGGTCGGATTCATGTTGAACCCGACCCGCGGACCCAAACCCGAAACCCTAATCCTAATTCTACCCGGACTTACTGTTCCGATAAGCGGCACCGCTATAAAGAAACCCTAGCTCCGCCGGAATCCTAAACCTAGCCTCCCTCCTCTGCTCCGCTCCGCCGCAGCAGCACCTAGCCGTTCGCCTCGCCAACCTCCTCCCCCTCCATCTCTCACGACGACGAACCATCACCCCCATCTCCATTAACACCACCAGCACTCCCTCTTCCCCGACTCCTAATCACCTGACTCCGGGCACCGCCACCGCCCAACTCCTCCGTTCAACCCCCAGCCTCCTCCTCGACCATCCCCTCTCCGCCCTAGCCTAGCCCAGCACCGCCTACCTCCTCCCCACTCCATCGACGAGCCCCAAACCCCGACGCCCTGAACCCTAATCCCATAGCCCGACCGTCTCCACCACCCGCAGAGCCTCCGCCCAGCCCCGACAGCCTCGCCGAACTCTGGACGCCCCGCTGACCGACGACCCCGACATCGAGCAGAAACCCTAGATACACAGTAACCGGACACAGTGCCCGGACACAGTGTCCCCCGTGTCGCGTCGACTCACCGACATGAGAAATTGGTCTTCACGGAGCCCTGTTCAGGTAACCCGTTCTCTCTTCCCGTTGCTCCGATTTCTGTTCCGTCAGTTGTGACGCGTAGACTGTGTAACCCTCTTGATGTCCGTGCAACCCGCTCGGTGCGTCGCGTCCTGTGGCGATCGTGAACCGCGATCCAAAAACAGGAAAACCAACACCCCGTTTCACCCCGGAACTGAGTGCGCCCCGCCAAACGGGACGACTTGGTCGCATGCGATCTTTACCAAAACGTGCACGCCGTTGATACAGACGTACGGGATTTCGCAGAAGTCGATTCGGATATGCGTGCACACCGGAATCAACGCGTATCCGCCGACAACGTCCCGTATTCGCCTGTTCCCAAATAGTTTGTAACTTTGTGTACACACGTCGGATCGAAACGAAACTTGCACCATCGGACTCGTAGTAATACGCTGGTCCTGTGACCCAAGTTTGGTTCGATTCTGAGAACGTTGACAAAATCGCGTATCGTGGGCCCCGCGGCTCCACTTGACGGGCAATTTTGTGATCGGCTCATCGAAATCCAGTTCTGGAAGTTTCTTTGGGTTCGTATCATCGTTTCTGACTTGTTGACACTAAGTTTGACAAAATTGGAGACCTTTGACCCTGACACATTTTTTGGTGCAAAGCGGCCCACATGTGGACCCCGCTTTGACCAGAAACAGTCATTTTTGCCCCTGTGTCCAAATTGGACTTAAGGATAGGCGTTTCTAGCTATTTGATATTTTTTGAATCTAATGGTGATGTTTATTTCAGCAACCGGAGTAGTACCTGCAAATCACACTGAGATCAGAGCTACAGTTGGAGCCAGAACCCCAGGCAATTATACCTTGCCAAACCCTACAGTTTTGCTACTTATTTCCTTGACTTATTTATACATTGTCGTGCAAGATACTTTACCAACTCTTGCATATTATTTGCATGCTTTCCTTTTCAGTTGTTATTGTCTTATCTTATATAGTTTCTTGATGCACTTTTTTATATTTGATTTGTTCCTGCTGCTCTAGTCTTATTTTCTCGTTTTACGTGCATGTACATTATTTCTCTTTTCCATGTATCACTATTTGTTTCATAGTCATATTGTGATGGTATATGTTTACTCTACGTTTCCTTGAGTGGACTCGATTGGTTTCTTTACGTTCCTAGATGATCGTTATTAGGCATTGACTATACTTGAGCATTCTCGATTGTGAGTACCCATTGTGCTGCGATAGAGACTTGTTCATTTGACTACCTCATTCGTGAGCTCCCATTGGGCTGCGAAAGAGCTATACTATAGATTGGGAGTCCCCATTGGCCTGCTTTCTATAGGACCGTGATCTCCCATTGAGGTGCGGTTACCCTGATTTGCTTGTAGTCATGTTTGATAGCATCATCGGCATGCCACCGTCTTAGATGTAGTAATTTCTCGTGTCTTATTTGCTTCTCTTGTGTTTATTTTCTTGTCTATCTTGCATGTTCATTTACTATACTTTTGGCTCGTATTCTTTTGTATCTTGTTACGTCCCTCTGAGGACCTGGTTTTGTTCTCCAGATTTAGGAGACGAGGAGTACCCGCCACTTTACGGACCGACACCAGACGAGGGTACGATAGCAGTTGATGGCCCTGTTATCTTCTAGCATGTTTTTAGTTATATCTTCTTGTCTTTATTTTTCGTTTATCGGTAGTGGATTTGTCTCCACCCGACTTAGTATTAATTCTTGCTGGATATTCGACAGTATCTTTACTTTCAGTATTTATTCCAGTTTGCTATTTAGTTCATACACTGTTCTTATGGATGAGATCTAGATACTTGACATTTATATGTACTTTCGTAGATTCTTGGACTAGAGTTCACAATAGACAGCTTATACGTATTCGAGTCGGACATGAGTCTGCTTGAATGTGTAGCTGGCCATTGCCACGTGTCTAGTCCCTCGATATTTTGGGACTGGGGCGTGACAATTAGATATCTTATTTCGATCATAATCATATTTTAGTAGTCGTTTTCACACATCTATGCCACTCTTACATCATATTTTGGATAGAATCACCTATCCATACTCGTTTTCGCCGTCTATGCACATTCTATACCATATTTCGATTATAATCAATTATCTATACTCATTTTTACGATTATGTCCATGGTTTATACCATATTTCGATTAGAATCATCGGTACAAACTTATTTTCACCATTTTGTGATCATATTGTACCATGTTTCAGTTCGTACCACTCATTTATAACTCGTTTTTACTCTTTTACAAGCATTTGATACCTTATTTTGGTTAAAAATTGTATTTCGATACTTGTTTTAACAATTCTATACTCATTATATATAATATTCCGTTAGAATCACCCGTCTATACTCGTTTTTACCATTCTATGTCTGTTTTATACCGTATTTTGGTTAGAATCGTCGGTCTAAAATGTTTTCATCTTTCAACGTTCATTTCATACCGCATTTCGGAAAGAACCACCCATTTGTACCGGTTTTTACCATCGTATGGATATTAGATACCTTATTTCGATCATAATCACATTTTAGTTCTCGTTTTCACAAATCTACGACACTTTAACACCATATTTCGGTTATAATAACCAATATATACTCGTTTTCACCAATCTACTCATATTTTACACTATATTTCGGTTAGAATCACTCAATTGTACTCGTTTTCATGATTCTAACCATGTTTTATACCATATTTCAATTAGAATCAATGATATAAACTCTATTTCATCAATCTACGATCATATTATACCCGTTTTAGATCAAATCACGCATTTATATTCGTTTTCACCATTTAACGACTATTTGATACATAATTTCGGTTAGAATCACGTTTTTATACTTGTTTGACCAATCTTAGGCCACTTATGTACCATATTTCAGTTAGAATCATCTGTCTATACTCGTTTTCACCATTCTAAGTCCATTCTACACCATAATTTCGGTTAGCATCACACCTCTATGTACGTTTTCACCTTCTAGACTTGTTTTATACCACATGTAGGTTAGAATCAACCATCCATACTCGTTTTCATGATTCTACGTTCATTCTATTCCATATTTCGGTTAGAATCGTTTATTAGAACTTTTTTCACCAATCTAAGTTCATTCTATACCATAATTTCTTTTAATCTCGTCCATCCATACTCGTTTTCATCAATCCATGCCTATTTTAGATCATATCTCATTTATGATCACCCATTGATACTTATTTTAACCATTCCACGCTCATTCGATATCATGTTTTAGTTAGAATCCCCATCTATACTCATTTTACCATTATTTTGGTTATAATCACCGATTGAAACACGTTTTCAACATTCCATACTATATTTCGGATAGTGCCACTCATTTATACTAATTTTTTTCATCCTACGAGTATTTGATACCTTATTTCGATCATAATCATATTTTAGTAACCGTTTCTACAAATCTACGTCACTCTTACATCATATTTTGATTAGAATCATCCAACTTATGCTTATTTTCACCAAATTACTCATATTCTACACCATATTTTGGTTAAATATATGCCTATTCTACAACCGTATCTCAGTTAGGATCACCCGTCGATACTCTTTTTAACCATTCAACATTTATTTTACATCCTGTTCAGTTAGAACCATCCATCCATCTATACTCGTTTTCACCATTCCATGTCTGTTTTATACCGTATTTTGGTTAGAATTTTCGATCTAAACATGTTTTGATCATTCTACGTTTATTCTATACTATATTTTGGATATATCCACTCATTTATACTCATTTTCACTATCCTACGAGTATTAGATATCTTATTTCGATCATAATCACATTTCAGTAGTCGTTTCTACACATCTACGCTACTCTTACATCATATTTTGGTTAGAATCATCCATCTATACTCATTTTTATCGTCTACGCACATTCTATATCATATTTCGGTTATAATCAATTATCTCTACTCATTTTCTCGATTTTGTCCATGTTTTATACCATATTTCGATTAGAATCAACGGTACAAACTCGTTTTTATTATTTTGCGATCATATTGTACCATATTTCGGTTTGTACCACTCATTTATAACTCATTTTTACTATTTTACGAGCATTTGATACCTTATTTTGGTTAAAAATTATATTTTGATACTTGTTTTAACCATTCTATGCTTATTCTATGTAATTTTTCATTAGAATCGCCCGTCTATACTCGTTTTCACCATTCTATGTCTGTTTTATACCGTATTTTGGTCAGAATTGTCGGTCTAAAATGTTTTCATTTTTCAACACTCATTTCATACCGTATTTTGAAAAGAACCACCCATTTGTACATGTTTTTATCATCGTACGAATATTAGATACCTTATTTCGATCATAATCATATTTCAGTACTCGTTTTCACAAATCTATGACACTTTGACACCATATTTCAGTTAGAATAACCAATATATACTCATTTTCACCAATCTACTCACATTCTACACTATATTTCGGTTAGAATCACTTAATTGTACTCGTTTTCACCATTCTAACCCCGTTTTATACCATATTTCGATTAGAATCAATGATATAAACTCTATTTCATCAATCTACGATCATATTATACATGTTTCGGTTCGAATCACAAATTTATATTCATTTTTACCATTTTACGACTATTTGATACCTAATTTTTGTTAGAATCATGTTTCTATACTCGTTTGACCAATCTTAGGCCACTTATGTACCATATTTCAGTTAGAATCACCTGTCTATACTCGTTTTCACCATTCTAAGCCCATTCTATGTCACGCCCCGATCTCCCGCAGGCAAATCGGCCGTTCCCGCTAGGCGGGAATCACCCTCGCCAGCGCTCCCGCGGAACGATCGCTTAACCCATTCGGACATGATGCCGCACGAGCGTGAGCCACGTCCGTACAAGGCCATGGTTCATTGGCTGGCGGCAAGAGTTCTAAGCCACAGAGTCGCACAGATTGTCTGAGTGCAGCGGAGTCATGAAAGCATAGCGATTCGGTAACAAGTTCTCTGAGTTGACAAATATAGCGGAAGCATTGAAACACAAGTTGAAGTAAAGCAACTCTTTATTGATATAACTGAGTGTTACAGGCGGCGTATAGCCGAGATTACAAGTCGCTCAAGCCTCTCTCTCTGAAACAGTAAAAGCATGCCAAGTGGCTACAATTGTGGAATGATTGTAGAGGTTATGATCAGGCGATGTTCACAACATTATGTCTTGTATATGTGCTTCTGTTCCGGATGCACCGTTGCAAGGCTTCAGAGGGAACTCCTGGCCTTAGTACGCACGAAGGAGGCATCCGCACCGAACGAGGTTCTTCCGCACCCTGTATACAAACTGGTGGATTATCAGTACATTGAATGCACTGGTGGGGAAGCTACTCACCCGCTCGACAAATCCAAACACGTAATATAAGTTCCGTGCACCAACTATTAAGTTGTCTTTCTAGTTGCCTTAGGATCAGTTTTATGCAAACATTGAACAGCCTAATCGTGTCGGGAGCATGGGATCTTCATCATTTATGCATGCCCAGTTCTGTATCCTCCCGCCATCGATCTTCTTGTTCAGGACTGTGGTGGTCGATGAACTGCCATGGAAGAAGAGGAAGACCTGCACCGATGCGAGAACCCGGTAGAACAGATTCTGGGGCGGCCTTCCAATGAAGACGAGGAAATCCTTTGTAGACGGGATTTCCCTCATATGTAACAATGAAAAATAAAGAAAAATCCCTTGTAGACAGGATTTCCCTCATATGTAATCATGATTTTGATTTTAATAAAATTGTCTTTCTTCTCTGTATATGATCGTTTTGCCATACGTTACTGTGAAGTCTGAATATGTGTAGCTTCGACACGTCTGATTCTTTACGCCGACTCTGTATAGAAAGAGTGCTAGGTCCAGTCTTTTGCATATAGCGAATAGTCCATGGAACGCTGTTGAGCATTTTGAACATTTAGAATTGTTCTACTGCTAGGACTGAGGAACTGCGTAGAGCTCTGAACTGTTGTTTTTACTTCTGATGAACAAAATTTTTGTTCAGACTTCGTCTTCAAGAATGATTTCTCGAAGACGTCGTCTTTTTCGGCTCCTTACACGCTGGAAGAACATGATCTCCTTCTTCCTCAGATCGTCCCGACGAACTCCGGCGATCATCTCTGCGTGGTGATGGAAATGTGGGGAGAACGGGTTAAACCCCCAGCCTTTTTATAGGCGAAGGAGATCACGCCGGTCCCCAATAAATCCACCATAAAGTCAGCATCGACCGTTTCAACGCTCCATTCAGAAACGTTTCGAGTTACGAGGAGCATGCAGTCCATCAGTAAGGGCCCTCAGGCCTGCCTGTATTCTACATACCATAGCAGGAAGTAGGCCCAGTCTGGCTCCAAACACTAAATGCACTGCAGGCCATAAACTATTACGATGGATGCGATCTGCAGACGCTATGCCGGGCACTACCCAGCGACGAAACCAACGGAGAGGAAGCCAGCCAATTGAGCTTCCTTCGACAGAGGCTTACGACAATGCCTCATATAACTAATGGCTTTCGTGCTTGCAGGGTAACCCCCTATCTCCTCGTCGAAAATATGATCTGAAGCCCCGACGTCTTTAATAAGGTCATCGACAGTGTTAGCATTCAGCATGCTTAGGAGGTTCAAGGGCCTATCTTGGCTATCTACCACCTTGTCTGGCTTGACATTTCTGGCCTGGTGGAAGAAAAGATAGGTGGCTCACTTGTTGATGTGAGCCAAATCAGAAGGCTCTTTGTAGAAAGTGGTGTAGGCAAGATTGTGGCACATCAGCTCCTGAAATGCGGCTACCGCCCGAGGGTTTGTATCCCTCAACTCCCTGTTTGTAGGAACATAATCCTCATAAGGAGTGTCCCCCATTGGCAGCTTTGAAAATTACTGCCATCTCGTGAAGGGCTAGGCCCAACTCCCCTAGCAAAGTAGCAAAAGTCCCGGTGAGCGAGTTGTATCGCTCCATCAAAGCTAGGAACAGGTTGGGGTTGACAGGCAGCCCAACACTTGTGGCGCTCACAGCCGCGAACAAGACGATACTTTCCAGCTCCGTCTGGAAGTGCTTCAGGGCCCAGGCAGTCAAACTGGCCCATCGAAGATTTACTGGGCTAAGCCATCCGCTAGTCTGAGGGTTGACCCTGGGGTACATTCCTCCCTGCCCCATAAAGTTATTGCAGAAGGTCAAGATCTGAACCGGCTGGATCAGCGACGTATCCTCGCTCGGGACACTACCCGGCAGTAATCCTCTAAAGGGCATAACAGGGCCCGAGGGATGGCTCATATAGGTCCCTCCGTAGTACTCCTTGTTGTATAAATTTTTTCCCGGACGACCGTGAAGATCGGGAGTCAGCACCCACACCATCTTACTAGGATGAGTGGCATGAAAGAAGGCCGAGATAGGGTAATCCCTAGGCAAATACATCACCGTGTCCTCAATAGTAAACACCCAATCCTCTTTCTTGGGCTTGGTCTGGGATTGTTTGTCGATCACATCCCTGAATAAGAAACAAGATTTCTTATACTCCGTCTCGTCTATGTATGTCAGGGGTTCCCCACTGATCATACTCAGCAGCATGCGCTCTCCTTGGGAAGATATCAGAATTCCCCTCTCTTCAGGGTAATTGGCTCCAGAAATAGGGAATGTCACATGCGACAAATCCTCCAGATAATTCGAGTTCAGCATCCCGACGGCAGAGCCCATCACCTCAGCCAATGGAGAGATCTGCAAGTCCACTACAAAACACAAGAGAATAAGTCAGTTTCTACACTAAACATTACACTCTTGCAGTTTGCTCCAAAGATGATCAGTCTGTGCTTTTTACGCCAAGACTATAAAAACTTGAGCTTTTACGTCGGAATCCATTTTCCATTGCATAAAATTCAAGGTTGGTAGCAGTTAACAATCTGAGCTTTTACGCTGGATTGACAAAATTTAAATTTTTTACGCCGGTATTTCATATCCAACGCGTAAAATTCAAAGTTTGCAGTAAATACCAAATCTCGACAGTCTAGGTTTTTACGTCAGACTGCAAAAATTTGGAGTTCTTATGCCGACACATTAGGAATGTGCACGTAATGATGAAACCCCTCCGTACATCATCTTCCTCAAAGAGGCTCTCAGTACGAAAGAGGACCTTGCGCGTACACGTACAATGTGTGCGAAGGATTTTTGTTCTCTCCCGAAGTCTCTACCTGTAATGTACGGAGCATAGTTCGACGGTGGAGCGATGCGTTTCAATCGAGGTTCGTTCAGTCTAATAGGAGTTGCTCGTGCTGGAGCAGTGGAACGGGAAGAGGAAGTGACCTTCTTTCCCTTAGCAGTGGAAGACTGTTTAGGGGCCATGGCGATCCTGAGTTCTCGAGTAAGAGACGAAGAAGAAGGGTTCTTGGAAAACAAGGGTTTTGTGAAGGCAGATAAAAGTTTTCTCTCTCCAGCCCTTGGACTATTTATAGAGTTTGGATAACTCTTCGAATTCCTAACCAAATCTGATATTTAATATTCGGTTATGATTTGGGACCACGTCAGCCTATCATTTCGGGAAGACGGACAGTCAGCGGATTCAAAAATTTACGCGGAGAGCATATCTATGATTTTACGCTAAGGAGCTTTTACGCTCGAGAGGCTACAAATCTACGGTTTTACGCTCAGAGGCTATAAGTCTATGGTTTTACGCCCAGATGCTTTTACGCTCGGTAGCTTTTACGCTCGAGAGGCTACAAACCTACGACTTCACGCTCAGAGGCTACAAATCTATGATTTCACGCTCAGAGGCTTTTTACGCTCAGAGGCTACAAATCTACGATTCTACGCTCAAAAGCTACGAACAGCCAATTACAAGGGTTTACGCAGAAAATTCTCCTTCTTGGCCCCAAATCATTCCAAGTACCCAAAACATACAGAGTTCTCTTCTTCTTGGGTCGATTGGAAGTTTACCCAAAGTCCAGTCAGAATCATTTCTCAAAAGTTCAAGCATGGCCTATTTTGACGGCCGTTTTTTGCCCTATTTTAAGGGATTTATGGGAAATAATTCTTGAAGATGATGGTCTGAACAAGAATTCTTCTTATCAGGGAAGTGACAGTTCAGAAATTCTATACGACTCCTCGTCTAAGACAGCATGACAGTTTGGATTTTTAACTTAAATACTAAGCAGCTTTTTATGCGTCCTCTGCTACGCGTAAAAGATGGGACGAGTTCAAATACTCTTTTATCAGAGTCGGCGTAAAATTATTCAGACGTGTCGAAGCTGCACACTATTCAGACTTCATCACAGCAAATATGGCAAATCATCAGATGCGTAAAAGAAGACATTTTTATTGAATCATGATTACATATGATGGAAATCCAGTCTACAAAGGATTTTTCATCTTCATGATTACATATGATGGAAATCCTTTTTCTACAAAGGGTTTCTTCATTTAAGATCACGCCAAGAATCTATTCTGCCAGGTTCTCGTATTGGTGAAGATCTTTTTCATCTTCTTCAACAGTTAATCGGCTTCCGCGGCCGATTAACAAGAAAATATTTAATGGCGGGAGGATACACAACTGGGCCTGTCTAAATTATTCAAGAGCCCATCCTCCATACGCCATGGCAGGCATGCCCTAGAATTGAGTTGGGGGTTCAGACCCAGCTCAATACTGGAAGATAGGGCCAGACTATCTACCATCGTCCAGCTCCATGATGGAAGAAAATACAGCTTGCAAGCTGTGTGGTCTAATACGACCCTTCCTCTCTCCTGGACGAATCGCCATATGAAATTGCTGATCATCCCGAGCAAAGGAAGTTATGATATCCTTCCATGATCCATCATTACAGAGGACGTTTGCTCGAAGATGCCTCTTTTCACGGCTCCTTACATGCTGGAGGAACATGATCTTCTTCTTCCTCAAGTTAACCCGCCGAAGCTCAGCAACCATCTCTCTCTTTGAGGTAAAGGAAGTGTGGGATAAATTGGTTAACCTATTCGCCTTTATATAGGCAGAGGAGAACACACTGAATCCCAATAAACTCCTAAAAATCTGTCGAGAAATCAGCCTCGAGGAATGAGTCAGACTTGACCGTTTCATGCTTCATTCGAAGTGTTTCAAATTACGAGGAATTTGAAAACTTTAAAGGGGGTCTTGTAGAAGCATGAAAAAAATGCTGGGAAATTATACGCGTAAAACCCTCAACATGCAGGAAGCCCGCGTAAAACAGAGCTCCAGCACTGGGTGGCATGAAAACATGATTCCAGAGCCATCGGCGTACAACAGAGCTTCAACACTATTCAGCGTAAAATATAGCTCCAGAACAGCCCGTGTAATGCAGTATTTTCAGACTGCTTCAGCATAAAAAGGTTGCTACATCGCCACTGTGGCGTAAAACCTGCTTGCTTTTACTGCAGCGGGAAGTTGTACGAGGATCTTTTCATATTTCTCGAATGAACCTGTCAGATCAAGCAGTGAACCTGACTCCTGACAAAGAGTACTGCACGACGATCGAGAGGACGGTTGTTATGATAATTCTGCATAGAGCCCCAAACTGTCTTTTAGTGACACCAACCGTGATGTAAGACGTCATTTACGCATCTAAGGGATACGCTGCCTATTTTACATAGGCAGAGGTGAGCTTTTATGCTCAGGAAGAGACGAAACTAACCGCCACGTCAAAAGTTGTTCTTCGTACAGAGCTCGAGGCACGTCTCTGCAGTTAATGCATGTGATGGGGGCAGATCTCTGCATTTAATGCACGAGATTTGGTTCTACTTTCAAAGACTGGGTGAGCTATAATTAGGGCTAATACGTCCACATCACCATCCCCGCATATTACGCCGACCTGGATATTTTCAGCTATAGGAGCATGCTGTACGCTATCTCTTTGAAATACGCCAACCTGGCTATTTTCAGCGATAGGAGCACGCTGTACGCTGTCTCCTTGAAATATGCCGACCTGGCTATTTTCAGTTATAGGAGCACACTGTACGCTATCTCCTCGAATTACGCCAAATTAGGCTATATTTGCAAAGCATCAGGCTTCTACGCCTACTTGGCTTCTATGCCAACCTGACAACTATTCGGCTTCTATGCCAACATGACAGATATTTGGCTTCTATGCCAATATGACAGCTACTTGGCTTCTATGCCAACAGAACAGCTATTTGGCTTTTACGCCAACGAGACAATTATTTGGCTTTTATGCCAACCATCTCTACGCGAGGGGCAGGTATCTACGTGGCTTGCATGCCGTAATCTTGGACGAGCAGTTATACGCATTATCTCATAATTGGACACGTGTCATACGCCAATTCAGAAGATCATTCATACGTGGGTAGCAGTTATTGTAACCGCTGCATAAAAGGTGCAGCTCTCTCCGCTGTTAGGTTTCTACGCCGACTGTAGCTAAACTGTATAAATAGAGACCTCCGGCTACGGAGGTCAAAGGTCCCAAAAAAGTGGGGAGAAACCAAGGGTCGAAGATTTGTCAAGGAAAGAGAGTATATCCAGAGAGTGTTGATTGACTACTTTGGCAACGAGAGTTAAATCCCTCCTGCAGTCTTTGAAGCTTCTTTTTCGTCTTCTACAGCACTTCTTCGTCATCGTGTGGTCCAAGGGACAAAGTGATCGACCATAGATTAGACTCCTATAGCAATATTTCCCCAAAATTAAATTTTTGTACTTAACATCCTCGTATAGGATTAATTATACTTATTTTTCTTGTTTGTAAACCAAAGAAAGGGTTTCGTATAAACCTAGTTTTATTTCTTTTGATTATTATCAAACAATCATTATACCACAAAATTGTCGCTAAAAGTCGATGCTGCTCATTGCTGAAAGCTGTGGATACTGCTACTATTGCTACGGTTTCCCGCTGCTGTTGCTAATACTGCTGCTGCCGTTGTCACTGAAACGCTGTTGTTACTGTTGCTGAAGCTGAAGCTGTTGCCGTTGATGTTGTTAATGCTGCTTCGGCTGCTGTTGCTATATGCTACTGCTGTTGCTAATGCGGCTGCTGCTGCTGTCACTAAATCTGCTGCTACTGCTAATATGCTGCTGCTACGCTGGTGGTGTTGCTAAAAGTGGTCGCTAATGCTGCTGCTGTTCTCTCTCACTCTCTTATATATATATACAAATATATATACTATATGTATATACACTAGTTACAACTATTTATATATATACACATGCTCATGTACATATATGTATATACATCTCTACAATACTACATATAGGATAATATACACATAGTTTAGATATAGTATTATCATATATATATTTACCCATAACATCACATATACATACACACACACACACACACACACATACATATATATAATCATGCAAGTATATATATATAATTATAACATACAAGTATATATATATATATATATATATATATATATATATATATATATATATATATATATATATATATATATAACATATATACCAAGACATATAACTTATATATAAATACACCACCATAATTAATAGTTATTACATATGTAAAAGTATAGCTATATATATATATATATATATATATATATATATATATATATATATATATATATATATATATATATATATCACACATAGGTACATAAATATATGATACACTAAGTATATATATATATATATATATATATATATATATATATATATATATATATATATATATATGCATATAATTATATATTATAAAGACTAAGAATAATAGAATTAGATCTAGAAATAAATTGCACAAACACATGGAGTGCATCGCTCCCGTATCCTACTAGATCTAGGATACGCTTACGACACGAGTCCACCACACATCCAAACGTACCTCGAAGGACATGAGCAAGTCTAACATATTATTTATGAGCACTACAAAGAGTCAAAAACAAATCTAGGTATCTGTGCCAAAATGTGACATGCACAAAGTCCCGTGTTGGAGAAAAAATTCTCAAATCAACACGTATCACCAAATTGTTGTGATAGGACCTATACGTACCCAATTGTGGACACGACACTAGCCCCAAACACACAAGCACATGCCAAATTGATTTATAGGACCAATTGACACACACAATAAATGTCAATCTCGGAATTTCCCTAAAATTGACACAAAAAATACCATAACTTTCTCAATAGGCCTCCTATGAACACAAAACTAAATCCTATGGGTAGCCTATGCATATGGGTTGATTTTTTATGGTTAATTCTCAGATTTAGGACCTAAATTAAGAGAAAAAACTGAATTGTACCTATTGGGAGATGTATTCCCAATGAAACCTCCAAAATTGGTAAAATGAGCCTTCAACTTGTAGATCCTTGCTCCTCTTTGTAGATCCATGCTTCCTCCTTGTAGATCCTTGCTTTACTAGTCTCCAATGGTGATTTGGAAAGGAATTGGAAAAAATTGGTAGGAATTTGATGGAATTTGGTTGAGAAAAATTCTAGATCTAGATTTGGAATAAAAAATATATAGAGAGAAAGTTTTCTTCCACTTTATATAAGCCTCACATGCCCCCTCCCTCAAGCTACTATGTAAAGTCTAAAATAGCCCTTGGGTCCTCTCATGAAGAAATTAATTTAGGACGGAAGGTTCTAGTCTAATGGGTTTAACATAATTAATCATTCTCCTAATGATTGGGCTTCTAATTATTGGGCTCAATTCTAACTAGAATTAAATGTTGGTCCATGAGTCTAAACTAAACTAGTTAGGTCCACTAACACAAGTCCAAAAATAAATCTAACATGCTAACAATAAATAAATAATACAATAAATAAATATTCAACATGTACAATATTTGATTAATTACTAAATGACTAAAATACTCTTTTCTAGAAAATATGGTAGTGATAAATCTATCCCCTAGAAGAATTTTATTCTCGAAATTAAAACTCTCACCCCTCTCTCTTAGGCCAGTCATATCCTATTCATACAAATCTTATTATGATTAAACCCCATCAATCACAGTCTAAAATAGTATATATTCTATAACATACAATCCTACCATTCTACTGAAAGAGAAATCATACTTGAATATAGTCTCTTAATTATCATGAAATTTAGTCTCTGTCCTACTGAGTGTCTCCCTCAATTGGTACGGGATAACCTGCTATGCCACATATGGCTTATTCTATCACATACTAAGCATTCACTAATCATCAACCTAGTCAAGATATTTTTAATACTGATGGTTACCAAATACTAGTGATATACTCTAATTTTAGGTCATAGACATGCTTAACTCACTGGAACTTGCTACTTAGGATACTATACAAAATACTGCTAAGATACTACCTCCTTGTTTTGTTTCAATCACCAAAATTTCTCAATCATTCTCTTGCAAGGAACACTTGTATACCTTTTCAATCATGTGTTTTATTAGCACACCCTTATCCAACTTAATACTCCTAATAGGATGCCTTACTTAAATCTTGTTACTGTCTACACAAGGCACCAGCTCTCATATGTATTGTTAGATGACATCCTCAAACCAAGTTACTCATGTCTCTTCTCTATATTATATTAGTTACTAAATGTTTGCCTAAACTTTCATAATACTTGAGGTACTCCGTCTCTTGTTACTAGGGTATCTCTTTCTATCTGATACTTGGTGCAACTCATCCTCTAATATTTTTTAATCATCTTAAAGTTCTTATCTGTATATTAGTATCATAATAAATACACAATTAACTTTTAGACATTACAATACCATGATATCTCACTGGTATCCTTATGCCCCTCAGATTATTCTCTGATACATACGACCTCTATAATCAAATTTAGCAAGGTACTATACTTACTTACTTCTATATATATATATATATTGTCTCCTTCCTCTACTGCTTGGATTACTTGTACTATTACTCCCAAATATCTTTCTATCCATATTAACTGATATACCAATCCAATATCATTACACAAGGTACTTACTGTAACTAGCACATTACTTAACTAATCCCTGATATAGAAACACTAACACTCTTGATATAGTAACACTAGCTCCCTAACTACACAACATATGTCCTTAAGGTTCTAGGATACTAGCTTCATTATTAGATCACCTCATTATACTCACTAGAAATTATGATCACTTGCATCTAATGCACTAGTTATTAACTTCTATAATACACATATTTTACTTCACTCTCAAAGGCAGACATATGGTTCCATATCTTTATTGATGTATATGTATCTTTCCTTAAACCTTATAGACGGATACACAAATAAGTGATGCACTACATATCTTCCATGACCAATCTTGATATTTCTTAACCCATGACATAATATTAACACTTAAGCTTTCACTTTCTGATACTCATGAACTCACACTGACACTCATCATCTACTGTACATCCTGCACATAATTTCTTGGTTAACTATACTATCTAAACAGGCATGCAGTAGTACAACTAAGTTGTCGCACTACCACGATATCGCAAAACTTGCAAAGCCTGACCTGCATGGGCCACCACATAAAATGTGTCACGACCCATACCCGGTGTAGGGATGCAAGTCGGAAGTAACGCCCAGCCTACGCCGCAGCATCGGTAGTAGAACGCTGTCTTGGTTAACTATACTATCTAAATATCTCACAATAATATAAAATCTACCAACAATATCTCAACAAAAAACTCAATCACAATTCTAGAAGCACGAGAAGATATCAAAGAAGTCTAACATAACTATCCATTCAATTATAACAACACCAATAAGAACAATAATCAAAAACTCAAACATAAGGCAAAAAAAAATCTGGTACAAAATGCTAAAGAGAACTAACTATGCTACCTAGTGAATCCGGCTAAAACTTCCGGTAGTCACTCCAGAACTAGTGGGTCCAAGTCTGCACTATCTATAAGTCGAAGTCCATAGTATGTCGGACACCAATCTCTTGGATCCTTTGAAAAAAATTCAGTCAGGAATGGAGCGAAGTACATCTCTAACAGCAGTTCTAAATTAATGATATAAACTATATGTCATGCCCAGTCCCAAAATATGAAGGACTAGGACACGTAATCATGCCAGCCGTATGTATATGACAACTCCAATATATGGATACCATAATACACACGTACGCTGTAATATGAATAAAACTCTAATGTGGTATATATATACTATCATAAGTCACAGAAAATACTAATCTCATCCACACGACAAGTCACATAAAGGAAATAACTATCCTAAAATAAAGAGTCTGAATAATCCAACAATGATAGTCGGGTGGAGACAAATGCACTACCAATGACTATATCAAAACTAAAATAAGAGAGAAGAGTAAAATCACCAATATAAAATGAGGTGATGATATAAGAGTGTCAGGTTTGGGTCCGTACATAGAAGCAAGCCAATTGATGCTCAGTGGGTAAGTCTCCTCGGCAGAAAGTAATACGTCAGGTTCGGGTCCGTACTCCTGCGGATACTCATGGTCGTCTATACCTGGCAAGGGACCAGGTCCTCAGAGGGACATAACAAGATACATAGAAGCAAGCCAATTGAATACAGTGCACATGCATAATATTTAAAAATATATAAGTACGTTGTAGAAGATAATCTATATGAATGTAAATAAGGACAACTTTTTGACGTATGGGCAAGGGTACGCTACTCGATCTAAGCCTCACAACTCACACACCCGTCTAGAACATCATCAGCCGACATACCGCGGGGGTAGCGACCCTCGTGACTCCATCAATCAACATACCGCGGGGGTAACAACTATCGGACACGACCACCATAGTGCGTGCTAGTTACTATGGTTTACCAGAGTGGTTATAGCCAATACGTCTACTGATTGTCCTCTCATGATACTAAGTGTCATGTGTGTGTCAACATATCTAATATATAGTAATGACTGAAAGAAACTACATATGCGATGAATATACAAAAATATAATAAATATATAAAAATATAATAAGCATGCAAAGTACTGTAAGCAATTTGGTAAGGTATCTTGCCTGATCTATAAAAGAATGAAGTCCCAACTCAAGGCATCGTCCGATCTACCCGTCACATAAATTAAACAAGTTAGGTTACAAAAATGGGTGAATACGTTCCTCCATTTTAATCTATTTTAATTCTGAATAAAATAATCTAAAATAGTATTTTAATCTTATTATAATCTGATTTTATTGTTAAGCTCTAATTTTGGTCCAAAGAAAGTCAACTTTAAGGATTTGTGATCCGTGACACGCAAATCAAGGCAATCTGTTGACTAAAAAGTCAACCGACTCAAATCCTGGATTTATGTATGGAATCCTATATATTTTAATGCTACATGAATACTGAAATCGGCGGTTTCATAAAATCACAAGTCAATAAAGAGTTATGGCCACAAGGGCGCACAGATGACAGTTTCCGGTGGTTTCCTATTTACGTCTACGTTGCCCAAATTTTTATAGTAGATTAAACTTGCATATTAAATTATATAAAAATAATTTTATGAAAGTTCATCATGTCACATTTTCGAAACTTTAAACGGCTCGTAATTCCGAGTTCGGGATCTCCCGAAATCTCAAAAATATGAAAACACGTCTGATTTCGGACAACTGGCACTTTTAGAATTTTTTGGAAAAATAGGTTCATAAATTATTAAAATAATTTATGTATTCAGAAAACTAACCTTGATATGGTTCTAACAAAAAAAATTGGAGCGCGTTTGGAGGCCGGAACTAGGAGATATCGTCCTTTTAAGTCGTCATAACATACTAGAAAATGAGGCTAAATTTGTGACGAATTTTGACTCTTTTTGGACGAAAAAGAGGTGAATTTGGGAAAAAAAATGAAGGATGAGGTATTTATAATGGTGGATACTACTTAATTCAATACGGATTGGCTAATTTGGATATAAATATGATCAGTTTAAATAAGGATAGGATATACATGAAGTTGCTTTCCTAGTAGGCTCAAGATTTGAATTAATTTAAAAATAGAGTTTAAGTTTATCTTAATAATTTATAATCTTAAATAGAATTAAAGATAATACAAATAATTATATATATTATTAACTATATTATCATAATCTAATTAAATCTAATAACCAAATAAATCCTAAATAAATTCAAAAACTAAATAAATCTAAATAAATAAATATAGAAAAATATAATTAAATATTTCTAAACCTAAAATAAATATTTGGTAGGAACAACATGCAAGTATGGTCTCATATTAAATCATAGGAGTCCTAGAAATTTACGTTCCCTATGTTTTAATTACCTAAAAATTCTAGAAAAATCTCCAAAAATCTAAAATAGCCTAAAAATAATTCTAAATAAATATTTATATAAGTAAATATATCAAAAAATTTATTTTTTAATTAAGTAAGAGAATACTCTAAATAAATTTAATATTTAAAATAATCTATAATAAATATAATAATATAAAATATACATAAAATATCTATTTTGGATGAGGGGGTTTACAATCTACCCAACTTACAAAAATTTTATCCTCGAAATTAAAAATAAGGCATGATTTCTCTCTATCTAATCTCACTTGATCACAATCTAAAGAATTTATCTCAAGTTGACAATGCAGTTTCTACCCAACTTAGAATTTATTCATCTATCACCTAAGGCTATACATCTAATAAAATATTCCTCAAATCATGTTATTCAATCCTCAAAGTTTTAACACCAAACATATCATATATGATATGCCCTTAATCAATTATAAAAGAGAGTCACCAAGTCATGTGATTAGTCTATGGGGTATATCTAGTACTCTCTGTGTATCAAACTTATACCAAGCACGAGGTTTCATCTTTCCGAAATAAGGGAAGACGGAAAACAATGATAAAGAGTTCAAGGGGGAGGCAATGGGATAGAAGTATGGGAATCAAGACATTTAAAGATTTCAAATAGGAATTGTCAAGGCAGTTGTGGATTGAAATCATATTTGGTAATTTCTTATTCGCATGCTCGTATCAGTATAGTTATGTAACTGATATGATATGCTCAGACATGTCTATAGGACAATTATATTTGTCTAAGAAGCTAAGTCAATATTATCTTAATCCACATAAGTAGTCATACGAGGGGCGAACCAAGCGCACTATGGTTGATCAGACCATAATACACTGATTCTGATTTTTGACAATGTATTAGTATGTATACCCAATAATACATATATCATGATCAAGCTCGATAGAAGAGTAAGCTTGCAAAACTAGGCTATAATAGCAGCATAAGTCAAGATAGTTCAGAAAATATAAATACGCTGGATTATGATGAAAGAAGGTACAAAATAATTCAAGTCCACAAAGAAGGTAAGACTCTACAGTCTCTACAGTTGTCATACTAACTCCTTGTCTAAGTTGCTAGTCTACCATATAGGGTATGGGTCTCTAAGTTCTACAGTCTGTCTGAATAAATATTATCTTCTTATGGAAGCCTATAGTTGGTGTCATTCAGTTATACTTTATTAATCAGTCAAAAGGACTATGTGATACTAGGTTGTGAGGCATACTACCCAACTTAAAAGAATTAACTAATATTGTGACAGTCTTAAGGAGATTCTACAAAATAACCTTGCACTTGTAAATAAAGTAGAAACTCTTATTGGGGTACACGAGGAAAAGATCTTGGTACCTATTAGGGTATCCTATTATAAAACTCCATAGGTAATGGTCATCTTAAGTCTTAATCATAGTGCTTCTAGAACAAGTAGTAATAGTAAGAATGAAAAAGTTACGGGCCTTAAAGGGAAAGAGGATATAACCTATATGGAGATATGGGTACAAATTACATGATTTAAAACTAAGGTATAACCATAAAATTATAATCTAAAGGAATACTCAACTATCAAGTTCTAACTACCAATCACATAATTCAAAATTTAAGATTACAATTATAGTCCTAGCAAACTATATATCCTAACATAAAATAAAATCACTTGGTCTACAATCATAAGAGTTATGTGGCACGAGTTGAAAGATAAAGAAAAGAAAAGAAAATTAGTTGTCACACAAATAGCGAGCGTTAAGATTGCAGAGGAACAAGATGTGAACTTAAATAGAAAGTCTTTAGATAATATTATGGTTTTCTAAGGGAAAGTGGTATGCTAGTCTCTGTGTTCGAAGTATGATCAAGGAAGATATTTCATTCATTCATCTTGGTTTCCTAGGGTGCTGTTATGCTAATATCAAGACAAGAATCTAGATGTATAGTTCTATAATACTATCTCCCTATAAAAGTTAGGTTTGGTCCTAATATTCAACCTTAGATTTCTATCGATTCCTCAATGCTAGGGTCAAATAATATGGTCAAATTTCTAACTAACCCTAGTAGTGTTTATACTACTCTCAAGTCTTTGTAATACATCAAGGGGTAATGGTAAACCAATCTATAGATAAGGAATGCTAGGGTTCACTAGATATTCTAAACTTAGTGATGTGTCAATACTCTAGTTGTATTTTCAGTAGGTGTGTTACCCTAATTATCATTCTAACAACAAAGGTTCCTATGTTCTAGGGGAAGGCTATACTTAAGGAAATATTTGGAAAGCACAGGAATCAAGCAGGATACGATTATTTAGATAGAACAGATTAGAAGAAAAGATGAGTCATAGTGAAATATGGATGAGATCCTGTACTCTAATCCTAGGTGCAGGCTTGCTCGGTACAGTAACGTAACCGAGACAATATGCTCTCGACCTGCATGGGCCACCACAAAAATATGTGATGCCCCAGTCCCAAAATATGTAGGACTAGGACACGTAAGCATGCCAGCCGTATGTATATGACAAGTCTAATATATGGATACCATAATACACACATACGCTGTAATATGAATAAAACTCATATGTAGTATATATACTATCTAAAACTCATATGTAGTATATATACTATCACAAGTCACAGAAAATACTAATCTCATCCACACGACAAGTCAAAGAAAGAAAATAACTATACTAAAATAAAGAGTCTGAATAATCCAACAATGATAGTTGGGTGGAGACAAATCCACTACCAATGACTATATCAAAACTAAAATGAGAGAGAAGAGTAAACTCACTAATATAAAATGAGGTGATGATATAAGAGTGTCAGCTAAAGTATCCATTGCTAGAGATAATCAATGATGCTTAGTGGGTAAGGTCTCCTCGGCAGAAAGTAATGCGTCAGGTCCGGGTCCGTACTCCTGCGGATACTCATGGTCGTCTATACCTGGCAAGGGACCAGGTCCTTAGAGGGACATAACAAGATACATAGAAGCAAGCCAATTGAATACAATGAACATGCATAATGTTTAAAAATATATAAGTACGCTGTACAAGACAATCTATATGAATGCAAATGAGGACAACTTTTTGACGTATGGGCAAGGGTAGGCTACTCGATCTAAGCCTCACAACTCACACACTTGTCTAGAACATCATCAGCCGACATACCGCGGGGGTAGCGACCCTCGTGACTCCATCAATCGACATACCGCGGGGGTAGAGACCATCGAACACGACCACCATAGTGCGTGCTAGTTACTACGGTTTACCAGAGTGGTTATAGCCCATACGCCTACTGATTGTCTTTTGATGATACTAAGTGTCATATGTGTGTCAACATATCTAATATATATATAGTAATGACTGAAAGAAACTACACATACAATGAATATACAAAAATATAATAATATATAGAAATATAATAAGCAAGCAAAGTACTATAAATAATTTGGCAAGGTATCTTGCCTGATCTGAAAAAGAATGAAGTCCCAACTCAAGGCGTCGTCCGATCTACCCGTCACATAAATTAAACAAGTTAGGTTACAAAAATGGGTAAATAGGTTCCTCCATTTTAATCTATTTTAATTCTAAATAAAATAATCTAAAATAGTATTTTAATCTTATTATAATCTGATTTTATTGTTAAGCTCTAATTTTGGTCCAAAGAAAGTCAACTTTAAGGATTTGTGATCCTTGACACGCAAATCGAGGCAATCCGTTGACCAAAAAGTCAACCGACTCAAATCTTGGATTTGTGTATGGAATCCTCTATATTTCAATGCTACATGAGCACTAAAATCGACGGTTTCATAAAATCACAAGTCAATAAAGAGTTATGGCCACAAGGACACACAGATGACAGTTTTCGGTAGTTTTCTATTTACGTCTACGTTGCACAAATTTTTATAGTAGAATAAACTTGCATGTTAAATTCTGTTAAAATAATTTTATAAAAGTTCATCATATCATATTTTTAAAACTTCAAACGGCTCATAATTTCGAGTTCGGGATCTCCAGAAATCTAAAAAATACGAAAATACGTCTGATTTCGGACAACTGTAACTTTTAGAATTTTCTGGAAAATTAAGTTCATAATTATTAAAATAATTTATTTATTCAGAAAACTAACCTTGATATGGTTCTAAAAAAAACTGGAGCGCGTTTGGAGTCCGGATCTAGGAGATATTGTCCTTTTAAGTCGTCATAACATACTAAAAAATGAGGCTGAATTTATGACGAATTTTGACTCTTTTTGGACGAAAAAGAGGTGAATTTGGGAATAAAAATATGAAGGATGAGTTATTTATAATAGTGGATACTAATTGAATACGGATTGGCTAATTTGGATATGAATATGATCAGTTTAAATAAGGATAGGATATGCATGAAGTTGATTTCCTAGTAGGCTCAGGATTTGAATTAATTTAAAAATAGAGTTTAAGTTTATCTCAATAATTTATAATCTTAAATAGAATTAAATATAATACAAATAATTTATATATATAATGTTATTAATATCTATTAACACTAAATTAGCATCTATCTAATATTAAGACTATATATAACCAAATAAATTCTAAATAATTTCAAAAATCTAAATAAATTTCTTAAAATTCTAAATAAATTATAGAAAAATATAATTAAATATTTTAACCTAAAATAAATTTTTGGTAGGAACAACATGCAAGTATGGTCTCATAGTAAATCATAGGAGTCCTAGAAATTTACGTTTCCTATGTTTTAATTACCTAAAAATTCTAGAAAAATCTTCAAAAATCTAAAATAGCCCAAAAATGATTCTAAATAAATATTTATATAAGTAAATATATCAAGAATTTTTTTTATTAACTAAGAGAATACTCTAAATAAATTTAATATTTAAAATAATCTATAATAAATATAATAATATAAAATACACACAAAATACTTATTTTGGGTGAGGAGGTTTATACTATGTAGCAGTAAATAGATGTGAATATACAAGATGCTATATACATGTACAAGAGATACGCAATAAAGGAAATACTAGAAATAAATACAAGAATGAATAATATGACAATGAATAAGAATACTAATGACTAGGTGTGTGAGTACTAGCTTTAACATGTGATCGACTTGGGAACATGATACAAGATTTATGGCCTAGCTAATCATATGTGTGGTGTATGATTAACACTATTCAAGAATAAGACTTGATACAAGAAGGGTATGATTACATATCTACACTACATACTCCCCAACCCCGACTAGTATAGTGGATCCAACCATGGTACGCTATGGCACGGAATTTCCCAAGAAGATAGTGACTCTTTTCGAGAATTAGTGTTTGTACATATACAAGATAATCAATAAAATAAGGCTTGCACAAGATACACCATATACCAAGGAATAACATCTCATGACGAGATCCGGATATACCAATCTGTGTAACCATCGTGTCAAAAGAACAACGATATCTATAATAGATACAATGAACATAGATGATATCATAAATAAGAAACTATCAGAGAATGTACTCGCCTGAAGTCTGATGAATAGTCTCACAGATGTCTGATATGGTGCCTCGAAGACCTAGATATGGAATATAACATCAATGCAAGATTCTGGAAAAAATAAGTTAAACTAGTCAACATCTAGGTCAACAAGCCATTTCTAAGTCAAAACAGTCAACTAGGTCAACTCTAAGTCAAACCGGTCAAACTTGGACTTGGTCAAACTACCTATTTCTAGGTTGCACGAGTCTATCTCAATGATGTTGGGCTCATACACTATGAATCTAGGTCACACAAGCTAAATCTTAGGATACTAAGATATCGTATCTCAGGATACGCAAACAATAGATAAATATCACATATCTATAATAAAGCAATATTAAATATATAAATCCTAATTATAAAAACTAAATGGATACCTTGGTTTCGAACATACTTGGTATCGCAACACTAAACCTCTATCTTGATACCCAAACCCAATACCTTGGGTATCCTTAATACCTTGGCATTTACCTTGGTATCTCAAGGTAAATTCAAAATCCATAAGTATAGCTAATACACATATAAACCTCCAAATGCCAACTATATGCCAAACATATACTAACATAACTAAAGCATATGCTAACATAACGAACTATTAAATACTACAACTACTCACATATAATAACTATCAATACAATACCTACATAATACTTACTACCAATATCCATAATATGCATAGTTACATATAGTTAAGAGTCTAACTAATAAGTGTATATATATATAACTTATTTAAATAACAAGTATATAACTACTACCCACTACTAACCATATGTTAAACAACTAACTATATAACATACTAATACCTAGATACTTAACCTACAATACAATACTTATAAGATACCTATAGTTAAGAATCTAACTAATACCTATCATATATAGATACCAACCAAATACATCAATCATCTTTATACGTATACTGTATCATCTACCAAAATCCTTATTATAACTGGTAGTCACCTTAGTATCAATAGTCTCTTAACCAAAGTTCACCATCTAGACAATACCTCAATCCCTAACTGAACCACTAGCTATAAAGAGCATAACTCAATAAATACTCAACTATACACTAACCGTTATCTTAAGGTAATTGCCCAAAACTTTAAATATATACTAACTACCCAATAATAATATATGCTAACAACTAGCTATTACAATATAGTATATAAATACCAATTAGGAATATATATACACTATTATCATATATATATATATATATATATATATATATATTATTTATAAATAATACATAAATATCACTATACCGCAAAATTGTCGCTAAAAGTCGTTGTTGCTCGTCGCTGGAAAGTGTGGATAATGCTGCAATTGCTACGGTTTTTCGCTATTGTTGCTAATACCGCTGCTGCCGTTGTCACTGAAACGTTGTTGTTGCTGTTGCTGTTGCTGAAGCTGCTACCGTTGCTATTGCTACTGCTGTAGCTAATGTTGCTACTGCTGCTGTTGCAATATGCTACTGATGTTGCTAATGCGGCTGCTACTACTGTCACTAAATCTGCTGCTGCTGCTATGTTGCTGTTGTTGCTAAAAGTTGTCGCTAATACTGCTGCTGTTCTCTTTCCCTCTCATATATATATATATATATATATATATATATATATATATATATATATATATATATATATATATATACTAGTTACAACTATTTATATATATACACATGCTCATCTACATATATGTATATACATCTCTACAATAATACATATTGTATAATATACACACAGTTTAGATATAGTATTATCATATATATATTTACTCATAACATCACATATACGTACACGTATATATATATAATTATAACATACAAGTATATATATATATAACATATATACAGATACATATAACTTATATATAAATACACTACCATAACTAATAGTTATTACATATGTAAAAGTATAGCTACATATATATATATATATATATATATATATATATATATATATATATATATATATATATATCACACATAGGTACATAAATATATGATACACTAACACATAAATATATATATATATACATAACAATATATATATTGTTATATATATATATATTGTTATATATATATATATATATATATATATATATATATATATAATTACATATTATAAAGACTAAGAACAAAAGAATTAGATCTAGAAATAAATTGCAAAAACACATGGAGTGCATCGCTCCCGTATCCTACTAGATCTAAGATACGCTTGCGACACGAGTCCACCACACATCCAAACATACCCCGAGGGATACGAGCAAGTCTAATATATTATTTATAAACAGTACGAAAAGTCAAACACAAATCTACGTGTCCGTGTCAAAATATGACATGCACAAAGTACCGTGTCGGAGGAAAAAACTTCCAAATCAACACGTATCACCAAATTATTAGGATACAACCTATACTTACCAAATTATGGACACGACACTAGCCCCAAACACACAAGCACATGCCAAATTGATCTATAGGACCAATTGACACACACAATAAATGGCAATCTTGGAATTTCTCTAAAATTGACACAAAAAGCACCATAACTTTATCAATAGGCCTCCTATGAATACAAAACCAAATCCTATGGGTAGCCTATGCATATGGATTGATTTCTCATGGTTAATTCTCAGATTTAGAACCTAAATTAAGGGGAAAAACTAAATTGTACCTATTGGGAGATTGATTCCCAATGAAACCTCCAAAATTGGTAAAATAAGCCTTCAACTTGTAGATCCTTGCTCCTCTTTGTAGATCCATGCTTCCTCCTTGTAGATCCATGCTCTACTAGTCTCCAATGGTGATTTAGAAAGGAATTGGAAGAAATTTTGTAGGAATTTGATGGAATTTGGTTGAGAGAAATTCTACATCTAGATTTGGGATAAAAAATAAAGAGAGAGAAAGTTTTCATCCCCTTTATATAGGCCTCACTTGCCCCCTCCCTCAAGCTACTATATAAAGTCTAAAATACCCCTTGGGGCCTCTCATGAAAAAATTAATTAAGGAGGGAAGGTTCTAGTCTAATGGGTTTAACATAATTAAATATTCTCCTAATGATTGGGCTTCTAATTATTAGGCTCAATTCTAACTAGAATTAAATGTTGGTCTATGAGTCTAAACTAAACTAGTTAGGTCCACTAACACAAGTCCAAATATAAATCTAACATGCTAACAATAAATAAATAATATAATAAATAATTATTCATCATGTACAATATTTAATTAATTAATAAATAACTAAAATATCCTTTCTTAGAAAATATGGTAGTGACATAACCTCTGTTGTATCTGCTAAAGGTTGTTCTCTACTGCTGGATATGTAGGCTACCGCCTCTTGCTGCATTTGATGCCCGAGCTCACTCACTCACTTCCACAAACACATAACCATACATATATACACTCTCCTATATGTACATCAACCTGATATATATATATATATATATATATATATATATATATATATATATATATATATATATATATATATATATATATATATATATATATATATATATATGCACATATATATATGTAACTCTCATCCCTCATATAAACACTTATATATAAAACTATGAGTACACATAACTACACACATATTTATATATACAAATCTATGTAGATATCTATATCTATATACCTATTTATACACATATATAACCATATACTAATAGATACATAGATATCAACATATATATATAAACATACCCATATACACATATATAAGTACCTATCAATATATCTATATGTATATACACATGCATATATAACCACCAACATACATACATATATATATATATATATATATATATATATATATATATGTAATACCCCGTTCCGCTCAAGCGGACTGCCGATTCAAACGGCAAAGTGCAAACGTTCCGACCTGTCTTGCTCAGCGAGGTAACTCGTTTGAGGCAAGGATATCCAGACATGGTCCCTACAGGAGTTCGGCTTAGGCTTTCAGAGGCTCGCTCGCAGTATCACTCGACCGAGGCGGAACATCGCTAAGGTGGGTGGCTACGGTGAACTTGTCTTTGCTTAGCCAGCACACATAAAATACGGAATGATACATGCTAGTCGCTAGGTGAATCACCCCCTGCATGCTAATAAGAATACAATGCACCTAGCTAAGGGAATAATCCCAACTTGTATTGCTTATGCTAGAACATGAAAATGAAATATTGTTTATATGTTCAGACCCTCGCATGCTACCCTTGCCTTGTGCAACCAGACCCGCTATGCCTCGAGTAGAACAATTTGTATATATTCAGTAGTGCACTGTTCACTCCCTAATACTGCACAACCCTAGATAACTTCTCTTGGAAAGGCCCCGTACGGTTTCGCTCGGCTTACCTTCGGGCCCGAGCGAACTTGAATGCTTAAGTTATACAAGTGCATGCTTGCCTGTTTTGATATATTGCCTAGTTTCAATGCTTGTTGTATAACTATGCCCAGACCGTGAAACACTTTGCTTGTCATGCATTCATTTAGGTTCTCCTCGGAAGACTACCTGTTGGTCGTTCCGTGCATGAATAAACCTGAAGGTATCCGGGACCGTTAGGTCGCTAAGGCAATTCCTGAACCAGGGAACTTGCACCAATCCTATGATCCAAGAATCCCTGCTCGTTGAGCAATACTGTCCTGCACTGAATCAAATGGCTCATGGAGCCGATACTCAATAATTAGAGTAATCCTGATCCTGCCTCAACAAGTTCAATATATATATATATCTCCTGACTTGAACTCGTTCCATGAAACTTGTTATATATATATATATATATATATATATATATATATATATATATATATATATATATATATATATATCCTGCTTAGAACTTGTTCCTTTCCTGACCCGAAACCTGAAGATTAGAGACTTGCCCGGTCACAGGACAACTTGGAAAACAAGGTATAGTTCCGCGGACGGTTGCTGGGGCACTGGCACCGATCCGATCCGGACGGAACTTCTGAGTAGTCGCCTGCTTCGATCAGAATGTGGTGCAATGCCTCCTGTTTTGCTTGCGCACCATTTCGACAAGAGACTACGCCGTCCACTAATGGCGCCATGCTAGTGACCTCATGTTCATATAGATAAGTCATCCTCGCTTAGCGGCTACCCGCGTGCGAGTCATTACATTGCATCGAGAATAACTGAACACCTGAACGATCTTGTTATAACAACGCTTGTGCATAAAGAGCACTTGATCATCGTATGCAACACACCTGATAATTCCTGTAACCCGTACACCCAGAACGGGATCCCACACTAAAATGCTTGTGTTTGCATATGCTTTGCCCTGAATGCTTATACATGTTTCTGCTTGATTTAACATGGTTTGCCTTGGACAGGGAAGGACAAATAGTAAGTTGGTAAGTCTCGCCGTGTTTTCTCTCATGTCGCACGGCGCACTGCCACACGGATTAGGCTATTCAATTCTTGCATAAAACTGATCCTAAGGCTACTAGAAAGACAACTTAATAGTTGTGCACGGAACCTATATTACGTGTTTGGATTTGTCGAGCGGGCGAGTAGCCTCCCCACCAGTGCATTCATGTACTGATAACCCACCAGATTGCTTACAGGGTGCGGAAGAACCTCGTTCGGTGCGGATGCCTCCTTCGTGCGTGCTAAGGCGTGGAGTTCAACTCAGAAGCCTTGGAATGCTACGTCCGAAACTGAAGCACATATACAAGACATAAAGTTGGAACATCGCCTGAACATCGCCTGTATATCATCCATAAATGTAGCCACTTAGCACGCTTTTATGTTTCAGAGAGAGAGCTCGAGCGACTTGTAATCTCGGCTATACGCCGCCTGTAACACTTGTTTCAATATCAATAAAGAGCTTGCTTTACTTTAACTTGTGTTTTAATGCTTCCGCTATATTTGTCGACTCAGTGAACCGTTACCGAATCGCTATGCGTTCATGACTCCGCTGTACTCGGACAATCTGTGCGACTCTATGACTTAGAACTCTTGCCGCCAGCCAATGAACCATTGCCTTGCACGGGCGTGGATCACGCTCGTGCGACATCATGCCCGGATGGGTCAAAGCGATCATTCCGCGGGAGCGCTGGCGAGGGTAATTCCCGCCTAGCGGGAACGGCCAAAATAGCCTACGGGAGATCGGGGCGTGACATGTTGGTATCAGAGCCTGGCTTCTACGCCTTTGGACTTTGATTCGATATCTCTGTTTCGAAAACTCGTTCGTGGGTTATGTGCACGCTCTCTCTCAATGCCTCGATGGGATGTTCCAAACAATAAGTCTAAATACTTTCAAAGAGTTGCATTTGAATAGTATGATTGCCTGTATAAAATTGTGTTGTAAGGGCCTTTGTGCCAACCTGTGCTAGTCCTTATGGGATTAGATTCATGCTAGACTCGTGCATTTTGTGCAACCCGAAATGCCTATACATGTTTACCCAACTGGTTAGTGTGAAAACGAATATTGCCCGAACGGTTAGCTATGCACTCAGCCTTTCGGCTATGTTGTGTAGAGTATCGTGCACCAAGACCCTTGGGTGCAAGCTGTAACGCCCCGCTCCGCGCTGGCGTTATGTATCAAGGTGAGTGGGCAGAACTTTGTTCTCTGATTCTTGCACGCCTTAATAATAACCTGAGTTTTTGCTTGTAATATTTTCTTAAGAGAATGATAGAACCTGCCTTGCATGTTAATAAACGAACTCACCTAGCTTGTCTTTGAAACAAATATCTGCTAAACGAGAATCTTGAATCGCCTGCTTAGAGTGCATGAACATGTTCACTATCGTCTATGCTTCGAGAGAACCATACTGTGCCTGAACGTGTTCAAGTGATAAGTCGGATTGCCCCGCAACAATGAGTATATTCTGATGGTTCGTCTCGTCTGCATACTAGAGTTTATTTGATAGTGTTCCATGCATTCGTACGCGGTCGGATAATGGCTTTTGGTGGAGAGCTGAACTGCATGCGTTATAACCACCATGGGTCACAGCTGCCATTAGCATCAGAGAAATGAGTCATTGGTACGCTGTTCCACCAGCTGCCGATCCTGAGATACTCGGGGACCGCCCTGCATATAGCTAAGTTATTGTGTTGGCTTGGATAGTGACTGCCCCTAAGAATGTGCATCGTGTGTCTAGCTATGCATCAGACCCTCGAGTCGCACGAGACACGCTGCGCACACCCTGAAACATGAACGGTTTGCTTGCTTGCATATTCAATATGAAACTCTGTTTCCAAACATGTTTCCAAACAAGTAATATGACTCTGCTAGAACTGCATAAAACGAACCTAGGTAAAACTAGAAAGATCACTAGTAATGTAATGTTTTATAACATGATTACTTAGTGCCTGTTTGAGTGAATGCTTGTTTCTGTTCAGTTGATTTATCTCACCAGTACTTGTATAAAGTGCTGACCCACTAACAGTTTACTTGTTCGCAGGTACTGGATCGTCCGAGGAAGCGATAGGCGTGCCACAGTCCCGAAGACCCGAAATCCTGGTTTCGATTGATGCCCCGAGAATGCTATCATATAAGGGGGCATAATGTATGGAACGAACGTGTGCCTTTGCTAAAGGAAACCCAAGTTGCCTCGATTGTCCCGAACACTCAGTTGGCTAATGCATTGCATTGCAACAAGTCCCTTTCCGCTGCTTACTCGATTGATGCGATGATAGCCAACTATCAACTTAAATGATTGGCCTTGCACTGGCGCAACCCCAGGCCCGTGCGGCATCACGTCCCCCGAAAGCTCGAACGGGCCATTCGCTTGGCTTCCTTCCTCCCTCGCACCCGCGGGACGGGCGCGGTGATTCGCGTCCGGCGCACCGAGGCACAGTGATACGTGTCCGGTTCGTTAATTCCCGGCCGCACGGGGCGGGGCAGGGCGGAGCGGCGGCCCGGGCGAGATCGGGGCGTGACAGAATGGTATCAGAGCGGAATCGATTCTCTGGCCCAAATCCGTTGCTATGACTCTGAGTCGATATGGTTTGCAAAGAGCGTTCCATACAATAAGTCCATAGATATTCTCAAAGTGCAAAATATTTCCTGAACTTGAATTGCTTGATTGTTTCGATTGAGTACGGCGAGGGATGGCACTATCGCTACTCGGGATATCGAGAAGTTTATCCTTGAAGTTTCGAGGACGAAACTTTTTGTTGGTTGGTAAGTATGTAACGCCCCGCTCCGCGCCGGCGTTATGTATCAAGGTGAGTGGGCAGAACTTCGTTCTCTGATTCTTGCACGCCTTAATAATAACCTGAGTTTTTGCTTGTAATGTTTTCTTAAGAGAATGATAGAACCTGCCTTGTATATTAATAAACGAACTCACCTAGCTTGTCTTTGAAACAAATGTCTGCTAAACGAGAATCCTGAATCGCCTGCTTAGAGTGCATGAACATGTTCACTATCGTCTATGCTTCGAGAGAACCATACTGTGCCTGAACGTGTTCAAGTGATAAGTCGGATTGCCCCGCAACAATGAGTGTATTCTGATGGTTCGTCTCGTCTGCATACTAGAGTTTATTTGATAGTGTTCCATACATTCGCACGCGGTCGGATAATGGCTTTTGGTGGAGAGCTGAACTGCATGCGTTATAACCACCATGGGTCACAGCTGCCATTAGCATCAGAGAAATGAGTCATTGGTACGCTGTTCCACCAGCTGCCGATCCTGAGATACTCGGGGACCGCCCTGCATGTAGCTAAGTCATTGTATTGGCTTGGATAGTGACTGCCCCTAAGAATGTGCATCGTGTGTCTAGCTATGCATCAGACCCTCGAGTCGCACGAGACACGCTGCGCACACCCTGAAACATGAACGGTTTGCTTGCTTGCATATTCAATATGAAACTCTGTTTCCAAACATGTTTCCAAACAAGTAATATGACTCTGCTAGAACTGCATGAAACGAACCTAGGTAAAACTAGAAAGATCACTAGTAATGTAATGTTTTATAACATGATTACTTAGTGCCTGTTTGAGTGAATGCTTGTTTCTGTTCAGTTGATTTATCTCACCAGTACTTGTATAAAGTGCTGACCCACTAACAGTTTACTTGTTCGCAGGTACTGGATCGTCCGAGGAAGCGATAGGCGTGCCACAGTCCCGAAGACCCAAAATCCTGGTTTCGATTGATGCCCCGAGAATGCTATCGTATAAGGGGGCATAATGTATAGAACGAACGTGTGCCTTTGCTAAAGGAAACCCAAGTTGCCTCGATTGTCCCGAACACTCAGTTGGCTAATGCATTGCATTGCAACAAGTCCCTTTCCGCTGCTTACTCGATTAATGCGATGATAGCCAACTATCAACTTAAACGATTGGCCTTGCACGGGCACAACCCCAGGCCCGTGCGGCATCACGTCCCCCGAAAGCTCGAACGGGCCATTCGCTTGGCTCCCTTCCTCCCTCGCACCCGCGGGACGGGCGCGGTGATTCACGTCCGGCGCGCCGAGGCACGGTGATACGTGTCCGGTTCGTTAATTCCTGGCCGCACGGGGCGGGGCAGGGCGGAACGGTGGCCCGGGCGAGACCGGGGTGTGACACAAGCCAGTTATAAAACGTGTGTTGGATATTATTCAGAAATAATACAAGTCAGACTTAGAGCTGCAAATCGATAGACTTCATCGGATTTATCGCTTAGGCGAATATTAAGAATGATACTTGGTTATGGAAAATAGCTCGAACGAAATTCTTGTTGGAAGATAAAATCAAATATAGTTGCTTGGATGACTATCAATCCCGAACATATATATGAGATTAGATTTTATCAGGCGAACCTTGAGTATCGTGCTAGAAATTGTAGAACGAGTTAGTGAGTATGCTAACGATAATGTGAGCACCGATTAAGAACTCGATGGAATGACTCAATTCTGAGTGGTGGATGGATCATTTAGAAACGTCCAAACGGATCCATAACCCGTGCGATATTTAGACTGAACGATATGAGAATAACTTGAGTAAATAATAAGGCTTATATTGAATAGAAATTCTCGGAAATGGAAACCAATATTTTGGTTAAGGAAAAACTTGTTGGAAATTGAGAATTGAGCGAGTAATTTTGGATTGAAACCAAGGAATTGAACTTGAGTACAATATCGCTCAATATAAGTTAGCCTGAGAATGAATACTAAGTTCGATGAGAGATATAAGCGATAATGGAACTGGCTAGATGTTTGTAAGGACAATCTTGAAATCGAGTTTGGAAAGGTAACTCTCGAAATCAGTCCCAAAGAGAACGGTTATCCTGCGGGAGCGCCGACGTGGTGATTCGCGTACGGCGGGGATGATCGGACTCCAGGGAACATGTTCAGTGATTATTCCAAACGAACTCGATGAATAGAACGTATTAAAATGGAAAAGACTTGAACTCGAATATAGAAACTTGTTTCTTGAGGAAATATAATCACTGCATAAACAGATTTGACTTGATGGATATACTGTTGGATGGAATTAAAAGGTTAAAGGATAAGGTGTCTCGATCGTGCCGAAGATAGCTATAACATTCAAACGTTCTTGTCTTGTACGAGCATAACTCTATGCCGCACATGCGTCACGCTCGGATTAGGACGATTATCCAGCGGGAGCGTTGACGTGATGATCTCACGTCCAACGTGGATGATCGAACTTGCGGGAGACCGAGGCGTGACAACTTAGGGATCGTCTTGACTTCTGGCTCGACACGATAAGACGAATTTGGAATGCAGGTGATTGGAAATGTTTCAATAAATTAGTTAGCCTTGAACCTGAAATAAATCGTGTTTGATGGTTTTCGTGAACGAATACGTGAATCAGGTTGAACAACTTGGAGAAGTAATCTAAGGTTTAGAATTGAATCTTGGCTTGGTGGACTAGGTTTGGAATGGATATGATTCTATCAAAATATAATTGAGGAGATAGAATATGCAAACCCCTAGGCTTGACCTGCAACTTGGATATATATATTGGATTTTATTGAACGGACTCGTCCCCCGTGCAAACGAATGTATTAATAAGAGTAGGTAAATATGTGCTCGATGTTTAGAAATCTGAGTGAAACGATCTTGGGTAGAATACCCCGTGTAAATGAACAATGGTTTGACCCTAGGAATTGGGGCGAGCATCGTGCGACAAATTTGTACGATGAATCGCGATATGCTTGAACCTGTACCTATGACCTTGTAAGCTGACCTAGTGATAGGCAGACGACCCTGTGCCGAGTGAATGAACCTGTTCTACCGACTTTACCATATTGCTTATATAAAGCATCATGACTGGGGAAGCAAGACTTAGGGTTAGACTTGGGAACGATAACGTATGCTAAGTTGACCCGAATGGATGGACGCTAGTCGGTATCAGATTGACCGTGATTAACGCTAGTGCAAATACTTGGTTGAATGAAAATGATATGGAATTGGATTGAACCCTTGAAATTTTCGCAAGTAGCTTGTCCGATTTCACTACCCCTAAGTTTGGTTGACTGCATGTGTTTGAGGGAAGCTTCGAATATGTGCACGATCCAAGACTTAAGAAATGTGAAACTCGAGTGCTAAGACTTCGCTATCGCTAAGTTGGTTGACATGCATGTGTTTGAGGGACGCTTCGAATATGTGCACGATCCAACGTGCGATATGCTGATCTCAAAAGCTAGTGCAAGTGAATATCCTCCTGAACAAGCACAACGACTTGTATAGGTTTGCCTCTGCCTTAGATCGCTATCCAAGATCGATCAAAATGTACCTCGTGTTAAGAAACTTGTCCCGCGCCAAGGTGCAAATGAGACTGACTCGGTCTACACGCAACATGACGTAAGCATCGAGTAGAAAATTGTGTTCCAATGGATCTAGTGGTACCGATAGCTACGCTTGGGCTAGATTCAAAAAATTCGATAGTATGGCTTGCCCTCAGGAAGTCTCGAGGACGAGACTTTTTCTGAGTGGTGGATAATGTAATACCCCGTTCCGCTCTAGCGGACTGCCGATTCAAATGGCAAAGTGCAAACGTCCCGACCTGTCTTGCTTGAGGTAACTCGTTTAAGGCAACGATATCCAGACATGGTCCCTACAGGAGTTCGGCTTAGGCTTTCAGAGGCTCGCTCGCAGTATCACTCGACCGAGGCAGAACATCGCTAAGGTGGGTGGCTACGGCGAACTTGTCTTTGCTTAGCCAGCACACATAAAATACGGAATGATACATGCTAGTCGCTAGGTGAATCACCCCCTGCATGCTAATAAGAATAAAACGCACCTAGCTAAGGGAATAATCCCAACTTGTATTGCTTATGCTAGAACATGGAAATGAAATATTGTTTATATGTTCAGACCCTCGCATGCTACCCTTGCCTTGTGCAACCAGACCCGCTATGCCTCGAGTAGAACGATTTGTATATATTCAGTAGTGCACTGTTCACTCCCTAATACTGCACAACCCTAGATAACTTCGCTCGGAAAGGCCCCGTACGGTTTCGCTCGGCTTACCTTCGGGCCCGAGCGAACTTGAATGCTTAAGTTATACAAGTGCATGCTTGCCTGTTTTGATGTATTGCCTAGTTTCAATGCTTGTTGTATAACTATGCCCAGACCGTGAAACACTTTGCTTGTCATGCATTCATTTAGGTTCTCCTCGGAAGACTACCTGTTGGTCGTTCCGTGCATGAATAAACCTGAAGGTATCCGGGACCGTTAGGTCGCTAAGGCAATTCCCGAACCAGGAAACTTGCACCAATCCTGTGATCCAAGAATCCCTGCTCGTTGAGCAATACTATCCTGCACTGTATCAAATGGCTCGTGGAGCCGATACTCAATAATTAGAGTAATCCTGATCCTACCTCAACAAGTTCAATATATATATATCTCCTTACTTGAACTCGTTCCATGAAACTTGTTCTATATATATATATATCCTGCTTAGAACTTGTTCCTGTTCCTGACCCAAAACCTGAAGATTAGAGACTTGCCCGGTCACAGGACAACTTGGAAAACAAGGTACAGTTCCGCGGATGGTTGCTGGGGCACTGGCACCGATCCGATCCGGACGAAACTTCTGAGTAGTCGCCTGCTTTGAGCGGAATGTGGTGCAATGCCTCTTGTTTTGCTTACGCACTATTTTGACAAGAGACTACGCCGTCCACTAATGGCGCCGTGCCAGTGACCTTATGTTTATATAGATAAGTCATCCTCACTTAGCGGCTATCCGCGTGTGAGTCATTGCATCGCATCGAGAATAACTGAACACCTGAACGATCTTGTTATAACAACTCTTGTGCATAAAGAGCACTTGATCATCGTATGCAATACACCTGATAATTCCTGTAACCCGTACACCCAGAACGGGATCTCGCACTAAAACGCTTGTGTTTGCATATGCTTTGCCCTGAATGCTTATACATGTTTCTGCTTGATTTAACATGGTTTGCCTTGGACATGGAAGGACAAATGGTAAGTTGGTAAGTCTCGCCGTGTTTCCTCTCATGTCGTACGGCGCACTGCCACACGGATTAGGCTATTCAAATCTTGCATAAACCTGATCCTAAGGCAACTAGAAAGATAACTTAATAGTTGTGCACGAAACCTATATTACGTGTTTGGATTTGTCGAGCGGGCGAGTAGCCTCCCTACCAGTACATTCATGTACTGATAACCCACCAGATTGCTTGCAGGGTGCGGGAGAACCTCGTTCGGTGCGGATGCCTCCTTCATGCGTGCTAAGGCATGGAGTTTAACTCAGAAGCCTTGGAACGCTATGTCCGGAACTGAAGCATATATACAAGACATAATGTTGGAACATCGCCTGAACATCGTCTGTATATCATCCATAAATGTAGCCACTTGGCACGCTTTTATGTTTCAGAGAGAGAGCTCGAGCGACTTGTAATCTCGGCTATACGCCACCTGTAACACTTGTTTCAATATCAATAAAGAGCTTGCTTTACTTCAACTTATGTTTCAATGCTTCCGCTATATTTGTCGACTCAGTGAACCGTTATCGAATCGCTATGCGTTCATGACTCCGCTGCACTCGGACAATCTGTGCGACTCTGTGGCTTAGAACTCTTGCCGCCAGCCAATGAACCATGGCCTTGCACGGGCGTGGATCACGCTCGTGCGGCATCACGCCCGGATGGGTCAAAGCAATCGTTCCGCGAGAGCGCTGGCGAGGGTGATTCCCGCCTAGCGGGAACGGCCAAAATAGCCTGCGGGAGATCGGGGCGTGACAATATATATATATATATTATTGTATATATAGTATTGTATATATATATATATATATATATATATATATATATATATATATATATATATATATATATATATATCACAAGTACCTATACAGAAACAAATTGAATCTAGAAAAGCAATACAACAAACACGTGGAGTGCATCGCACCCGTATCACACTAGATCTATGATACGCTTGCAATACGAGTCCACCACACAACTAAACGTACCCCGAAGGACACGAGCAAGTCTAAAATAGTATATATGAATAATATAGAGAGTAAAATATAAATCTACGTTTTCGTATCAAAATGTGACATGCGCAAAGTCCCGTGTCGGAGGAAAACTCTCCAAATTAACACGTATCACCAATTTGTTGGGATACGGCCTACACGTATCCAATTATGGATACGATACAAGCCACAAACAAACAAATACATGCCAATTTGGTCTATATGACCAATTGTCAAATACAACAAGTGTCAATCTCAAAATTCTTCTAAAATTGACACAAAACACACATAACTTTCTCCATAGGCCTCCTATGAACCTAATTCCAATTCCTATGGGTAGCCTATGCATGTGGTGTGGTTCCTTATGGTTAATTCATAGATTTAGAACCTAATTAAAGGGAAAAAACTTAGTTGCACCTATTAGAAGATGAAGTTCTAATGCAACCTACAAATTTGATAAAATTGGCCTCCAACTTGTAGATCCTTACTCCTCTTTGTAGATACTTGCTTCCTCCTTGTAGATCCTTGCTCTATTAGCCTCTAATAATGATTTGGAAAGAAATTGAGATAAAATTTGGTAGGGATTTGATGGAATTTGATTGTGGGAAATTCTAGATCTAGATTTGGAATAAAAAATAAAGAGGGAGAGAAAGTTTTCATCCCCTTTATATAGACCTCTCTTGCCCCCACCCTCAAGCTACTATGTAAAGTCTAAAATACCCCTTGGGGCCTCTCATGAAGAAATTAACTAAGGAGGGAAGGTTCTAGTCTAATTGGTTTAACTTAATTAATCATCCTCCTAATGATTGGGCTTATTATTGGGCTCAATTCTAACTAGATTTAAATATTGGTCCATGGGTCTAAACTAACTAGTTAGGTCCACTAACACAAGTCCAAAAATAAATCTAACATACTAATAATAAATAATTAATATAATAAATAAATATTCAACATGCACAATATTTAATAAATTAGGAAATGACCCCCCTTAGCAGAATTTTGTCCTCAAAATTAAAACTCTCACCCCTTTCTCTTGGGCCAGTCATATAAAATTTACCAGTATTAAACCCCCATCAATCACAGTCTAAAATAGTCCTATCATATAACATACAATACTATAATTCTACTGAAAGAGGAACCATACTTGGATATAGTCTCTAAGTATCATGAATTCAGTCTCTGCCCTACTGGGATATCTTTCTTTACTGCTGAGGTAATCTTCTATGCCACCTGTGGCTTATTCCATCACACACTAAGCATTCATTAATCATTAATCTAGTCAAAATATTCCTAAAATTGAGGGTTACCAAATACTAGTGATATGCTATAGTTCTAGGTCATGGACATACTTAACTCACTGGCACTTGATACCTAGGATACTATTCAAAACACTGCTAAGATACAACCTCATTTATCTGTTTCATCTCTTTTAATAACTAAAATTTCTCAACCATTCTTTTGCAAGGAACACTTGTATACTTTTTCAATCATATGTTTTATTAGCACACCCTTGTCCAACTTTTATACTCCCAATAGGATGCCTTACTTAAATCTTGTTACTGTCTACACAAGGCACCAGCTCTCATATGTATTTTTAGATGACATCCTCATATCAAGTTACTCATGGCTTACCTCTATACTATTATACTAAAATGCTTGTGCCTAAACTTTTATAATACTTGAGGTACTCTAGCTCTTGTTACTAAGGTATCTCTTTCTATCTGATACTTGGTGCAACTCATCCTCTAACTTTTGTTAATCATCCTAAGGTTCTCATCTATACATTAGTATCATAATACATTTACCTTCTAGCCATTACAACACCATGATATCTCATTGGTATCCTTATACCCCTCGTACTATTCTCTGATATATACGACCTCTATACTCAAAATTGGCAAGGTACTATACCTACTAAACTTACTTCTATATATATGTATAGTCTCTCTCCTCTACTGCTTGTATCACTTGTACTATTACTTTCAAATATTTTTCTATCCATATTAAGTAATACATTAATTTATCACATAAGGTACTTATTATTAGTAGCACATTACTAAACTAATTCCTGATATTGAAACAAACACTAGCACTCTTGATATAGTAACACTAGCTTTCTAACTACACAACATATGCCCCTAATGTTCTAGGACACTAGCTTCATCATTAGATCACCTTATCACACTCACTATAACTTATGATCAATTGCATCCAATGCTCTAGTTATTAACTTCTATAATACACATATTTTATTTTACTCTCAAAGGCAGACACATGTTTCCATATCTCTATTGATGTATACGTATCTCCCCTTAAACCTTTTACAGACTGAAACACTAATCAGTGATACACTACATATCTTCTATGACCAATCTTGACATTTCTTAACCTATGACATACTATTGAAATTTCTAATACTCAGGCTTACACTTTCATGAACTTCCATTTTCTGATACTTATCACCCATTGTGCATTCTGCATACAATTTCTAGATACTCTTTCATATATTGCTTCCAATACATCACTAACATCAATATCAGGTGATATATCCATCACTAGTCATATACTGGAATACTTCTATCTACTAACATCAATGCTCTACTTTTACCTGTAACACAAGTCTTACTACTTTAGTAGAATACATTCTTATTCCTACACACTCTTTCTATACCTATTGGTACCACTCTACTATGGCACACTCAAGCGTCAATCACCCAATAGAGTGTCATGCTCTATTGATATCCAACACAAATCCTGTGATACTTAATTGTTACATGGCTCACCCAACTACCTGAATTCATGACTATCCAAAACTGGCATGCTGATACTGATACTAACTCATGGAACTACTACTGATACTCTTTACTCCCCCTTCTACCTATAGTACCAATACTAACTATAATGACATATATCATAAAACTAATGCTACAAGGTACTACGCTATGGGTTATCTCTGGATTGATGCCTATTGCTCATATGCCAAACCAAGAACCACTTACAGACTCATAAGTCACACTCTCAATAGTCAATACTGATACTCAAGACATAGACCTGATTGCAAGTCACCAACTAACACACTAACAAGGAACCCTAATGGAATGAAGCTCTATAAGGAGCTGGACTAAAGAACGAAAGGTAACTCTACTGCTAAGCTAAGAATGATGGAACAAGTCCTATAATAACAGAAGTAGAAAAGTATTAAGATGATACTTTAAGAACCAATTTAAGATACAACTTGATAATCATATACGTCTATCCAAAATTATGACGCTCAGAATCCTTGCCACGTTATTAAGCATAACTGCGATAAACGATAGATTCCATAACTAGGGTATGCAACTCTATAATCATGTCATCTAGAATCCTTACCACGTCAACTGGTATGGCTGCAAGAAACTCTAAACTTTATAACTACGATATTTATATCCGAAGTCAGGTTGCTACATTTCTGCCACAGCAGCTAATATGGATGCGATAAACTCTAGGCTCCATAACCAAAGCAGACATTTTACCTTTGTCATTATCCTCATCAACATATATCATCAGATGATACGAAAATTTTAGTCCGTAAAATTCATCTCGATATGAAATCAAACTCAATAACGAACACCAAGAATTAAATTCAACAACCGATCACCAAGAATCAAATTAAATAACAAGTGAGAGCGGACCAAAATTAAGGGAAAAGATTTGAATTAGATTTTTAATAAGATTCTATGGGTCATCCCAGGAATCTCTCATAAAATTTGTGATTGAGTATCCTCTCATACTAGTATCTTATGTCCTATCGTAGGCTCGCAGTAGTACAACTAAGTCGTCGCACTACCACGACATTGCATAACTTGTAAAACCTGACTTGCATGGGCCACCACTAAAAATGTGTCATAACCCACACCCGGTGTAGGGATACAAGTCAAAAATGAGGCCCAGCCTACGTCGCAGCATCGGCGGTAGAACACTGTCATGGTCAACTATACTATCTAAATATCTCACAATAATATAAAATCTGTCATCAATATCACAACACAAAACTCAATCATAAATCTAAAACACGAAAAGATATCAAGGAAGTCTAACATAACTATGTAATCTAAACAAATATACCAATAATAATAGAAATAATAATCAAAATCTCAAATATAAGCCGAAAACAAATCTGGTACAAAAATGCTAAAGAGAACTAACTATGCTAACTAGTGAATCCGGCAAAATCTCCCGGCTGTCACTCCAGAACTAGTAGATCCAAGTCTGCACCATCTATAGGTCAAAGTCCATAGTATGTCGGACACCAATCTCCCAGATCCTCTAAAAAATATTTTCCAGTCAGGAATGGAGCGAAGTACATCTCTGACAGTAGTTCTAAATCAATGATATAAACTATGTAACAGTAAATATATATGAAATATGCAAGATGCAATAATAGATACAAGAGATATACAATAAAGGAGATCCTGTGAATAAATACAATAATGAATAATATGACAATGAATAAGAATATACTAATGACTAAGTGAGTGAGTACCAGCTTTAACATATAATTGGCTTAGGAACTTGATACAAGATTTATGGTCTGGCTAATCATACGTACGGTGTATGATTAACACTATTCAATGAACAAGACTTGATACAAGGAGGGTATGATCACATATCTATACTACATACTCCCTGCCCCTGACTAGTATAGTGGATTCAACCATGGTACGTCATGATACGGGTTTCTACAAGAAGGGCACTACCCTCCGCATGAACCAATGTTTGTATATGTACAAGAAGAACAATGAACAAGGCTTGCACAAGATACACCATAAATACCAAGGAATAACATCTTATGATGAGATCCGAATATACCAATCCCTGTAACTATCATGTCAAGAAATTAAGAATATTTACACTAGATACAAGAGATATAGAGGATATAATAAATAAAAAACTATCATAGAATATACTCGCCTGTGACCCAGAGCAATAAATGTCAAACTGTGTCTGAACTGGTGTCACACAGAACTATATATATGGAATATTGCATTAATATAATATGCTGGAATGAAATAAGTTAAACAAGTTCAATTCTAGGTCACAAAGCCATTTCTAAGGCAAAATAATCAAACTAGGTCAACCCTAAGTCAAACTGGTCAAACTTGTTCAAACTTCCTATTTCTAGGTTGCATGAGTCTAATTCTAGGATGCTAGGTCAATACACTATGAAACTAAACCATACTAGCAAATCTAAAATACTATGAGACACACAAAAGGTCGTATCATAAGATACGCAAGTTCTAAATATGAAAGTAGTAATTTATATGTATATACCAGGCAATACATATAGTATCTCAACTAACTAATACAACTTGGATACCGTGGCCTTGCACCAATGCGTATCACGCTACCTACATACCTATCTCGATACTCAAACCCAATATCCTGGGTATCGACCCATTACTTTGACATTACCTTAGTATCCCAAGATAATTCAATCCTAGTGAATATAGCTAATACATATTTAATCCCCCAATACTAAAAACTAACTATAACAATATATACTAAGTACTATAATATATATATATATATATATATATATATATATATATATATATATATATATATATATATATATATATATATATATCAATATAATTATAGAAACTAACCATAATACAATACATACTTTTCTATATACTAACATATATACAATACTACATAGATATATATAGTTAATAGTTTAACTAGTACACATATCTATCTAACTATTTCTAAACTACTAACTAACCTTTAAAAACTAACTAAACCACTAACCCAACTAGCTAAACCATACCTTGCTGCTAAACCCTTGCCTCTCATTGCTGTTGCTGAATGTTTGCTACTAAACTGCTCATAGCTGTTGGTTACTGCACTATTGTGTAGTTGGCTTTGCTCACTGTTTGCTGGTGATTGCTTTCCTTGCTGTTTCATCTTACTAAAATTGCCACTATACCTAGGAACTAACTACTAACTACTAAACTATATGTATACATATATATAGAACTACTAGCTAGTAATCAAGTATTTATGTATCTAACTATTACTAACAATAAGTATCTACATATAGATAACTAACTGAACTAGAGGTACATAAGTATGTATGTATATCTAACTAACTTGTCACTACAACATTTTTTAGGAAAGAGTATTTTAGTAAATTCATAATTAATTAAATATTGTGCATGTTAAATAATTATTTGTTATATTATTTAATTGTTGTTAGATGTCAGTTATTTATTTTGGACTTGTGTTAGTGGACCTAATTAGTTTAGTTTAGACTCATGGACCAACATGTATTAATTGTTAAATATTGTGCATGTTAAATAATTATTTGTTATATTATTTAATTGTTGTTAGATGTCAGTTATTTATTTTGGACTTGTGTTAGTGGACCTAATTAGTTTAGTTTAGACTCATGGACCAACATGTATTAATTGTTAGAATTGAGCCCAATTAGAAAGCCCATTGATTAGGAGGATGATTAATTTAATTAAACCATTAGACTAGAAGCTTTTCTCCTTAATTATTTCTTTATGAGAGGCCCTAAGGGGTATAATGGATATTACATAGTAGCTTGAGGAAGGGGTAGAGGGGGCCGACCTATTTAAAAGAGGGAAGAAAGTTTCTCTCTCCTCTTTTCATTTGAAAACTAGATCTAGAATTTCTCTCAACCAAATTCCTCCATTTCCTTATCATTTTTCTACCAAATTTTATCTAATTTCTTTCCAAATCACCATTGGAGACTTGTAGAGAAAGGATCTAGAAGGAGGAAGCAAGGATTTACAAAGAGGAGCAAGGATCTACAAGTTGGAGGCCAATTTGATCACATTTGGAGATTTTATTGGATATCCATCTCCCAATAGGTACAATTTAGTTTTCCCCCTAAATTTAGGTTCTAAATCTGAGATTTAACCATGAGAAATTAACCCATATGCATAGGCTACCCATAGGATTTGGTTTTGTGTTCATAGGAGGCCTATTGAGAAAGTTATGGTACTTTTTATGTCAATTTTGGAAGAATTCCAAGATTGATATTTGTTGTGTATGTTAATTGGTCCTATAGATCAATTTGGCATATGCTTGTATGTTTGGGACTAGTGTCGTGTCCATAATTCGGTACGTATAGGTCGTATCCCAATAATTTGGTGATACGTGTTCATTTGGGAGTTTTTCCTCCGGCACGGAACTTTGAGCATGTCACATTTTGACACGGACACGTAGATTTATATTTGACTCTTCGTATTGTTCATAAATAATATATTAGACTTGTCCGTGTCCTTCGGGGTATGTTTGGATGTGTGGTGGACTCGTGTCGCAAGCGTATCCGAGATCTAGTGGGATACGGGTGTGATACGCTCCATGTGTTTGTGCAATTATTTGTAGATCTATTTCTCTTTGTTCTTGGTCATTGTGATGTGTAATTATATGTATATATATATATATATATATATATATATATATATATATATATATTATTGTTATATATATATATTTACGTATTAGAGTGTCATAGATCTATGTATCTATTTTGCCTATGTGTATATATAATTATGTAGCTATTCTTCTACACATGTAAGATCTATTATATATTGTCGTATATATATATATATATATGGTAGTATATATATATGTATATGTTATGTGCATATATATATATATATATATATATATATATATATATATATATATATATATATATATATATATTGTTATATATATACTTATATGTTATATGTATATATATTGTGTGTATGATTATATATACGTATACGTATATGTATTGTTATATATATGTTTATATATATATGTATGTTATGTCATATGTAGTTATTATGTACATATATATGTATGTGGAGGTGTATGTATGTTACATATTTTATATAGTCATAGTGTTATATAAGTTGTAGTTATATTTATTAGTATATATATATATATTATGTGTTTTATATTATATATATATTGGTGTTATATATATATATATATATATATATATATATATATATATATATATATATATATATATATATATATAAGAGGGAGAACAGGGGGCTTTTGGCGATATCTATAGTGACAGCAGCAACATAACAGCAGCAGCAGCAGCAAAAATAGCAATAGCAGCAGCAGCGAAATTAGCAACAGCAGCCGTAGCAGCATCAGCAGTAGCGACGACTGTAGCAGCAACAGCGACAACAACAGTTCAGCTTTGGCGATGGCAGCAGGAAACTGTCACAAAAACAACAGTAGTATCAGCAGTATCAACAGCTTTCATCGATAGTCGGCAGGGTTTTAATGACAGATCTGCGGTTATATTTAGAAATTATGTATTTAATTATAATAGTTATATATATGTATATATATGGTATTAAAATATATGTATATATATTCCTAATTGTTAATTGTATTTTAGTATACTATATTTATAATGTTTAGTTGTTAGTATATATTATTTATGGGTAGTTAGAATAAACAAGGTATTGGATATTATCTTGAGATAGCAAGGTAAGTATCAAGGTATTTGGGGTGCCCAAGGTATTGAGTTTGGATATCAAGATTATGGTTTAGTGTTGTGATACCAAGTTGGTTCGAAACCAAGGTATCCATTTAATGTTATAATTAGGATTAAAAGTAATATTTGTTTGATATGTATATGTGATGCTTTACCTATTGTTTTACGTATCTTGAGATACGGTATCCTAGTATTCTAAGATATAGCTTTTATGACCTAGACTCTAATGTTTGAACCCAATATCTTTGAGATAGACTCATACAACCTAGAAATAGGTAGTTTGACATAGTTGACCATATTTTGACCATAGTTTAACCAATTTGACTTAGAGTTGACCTAGTTTAACTTTTGACTTAGAAATGGCTTGTTGATCTAGAAGTTGACTAGTTTAACTTATTTTCTTTCTGAAACCTTGTATTGATGTTATATTCTATATCTATGTCTTTGAGGCATCGTATCAGACATCTGTGAGACTATTTATTGGACTTCAGGCGAGTACATTCTGTGATAGTTTCTCATTTATGATATTCTCTATGTTCAATGTATCTAGTACAGATATCCTTGTTTCTTGACATGATGGTTACACAGATTGGTATATCCGGATCTCGTCATGAGATATTATTTCTTGGTATATGGTGTATCTTGTGCAAGCCTTGTTTCATTGATTATCTTGTACATGTACAAACACTAATTCTCGGAAAGACTAGCTATCTTCTTGGGGAATCTTGTATCATAGCGTACCATGGTTGGATCTATTATACCAGTCGAGTATGGGAAGTATTTTTGTCACTACCACACTTTCTAGAAAAGGATATTTTAGTAAATTCATATTTAATTAAATATTGTGCATGATAAATAATTATTTGTTGTATTATTTAATTATTGTTAGATGTTAGTTATTTATTTTGGACTTGTGTTAGTGTACCTAACTAGTTTAGTTTAGACTCCTGGACCAAAATAAATTAATTGATAGAATTTTAGCCCATTTAGAAAGCCCATTGTTAAGGAGATGGATTAAATTAATTAAACCATTAGACTAGAAGCTTCACTCCTTAATTATTTCTTCATGAGAGGCCCCAAGGGATATATTGGAAAATTCATAGTAGCTTGAGGAAGGGGAAAGGGGGCCGGCCTATTTAAAGGGGGGAAATTATTTCTCTCTCCTCTTTTCATTTGAAAACTAGATCTAGAAATTCCCTCAACCAAATTCCTTCATTCCCACTTTATTTTCCTACAAAATTTTATCCCAATTCCTTCCTAAATCACCATTGGAGGCTAGTGGAGCAAGGATCTAGAAGGAGGAATCAAGGATCTACAAAGAGGAGCAATGATCTATAAGTTGGAGGCTAATTTTATCATATTTGGAGGTTGCATTAGGAATCCATCTCCCAATAGGCATAATTCAGTTTTTTCCCTTAATTTAGGTTCTAAATCTGAGATTTAACCATGAGAAATCGACCCATATGCATAGGCTACCCATATGTTTTGGTTTCGTGTTCATAGGAGGCCTATTGAGAAAGTTATGGTGCTTTTTGTATCAATTTTGGGGGAATTCCGAGATTGACATTTGTTGTATGTGTCAATTGGTCCTTTAGATCAATTTGACATGTGCTTGTGTGTTTGGAGCTAGTGTCGTGTCCATAATTGGGTACGTGTAGGTCGTATACCAATAATTTAGTGATATGTATTGATTTGGGAGTTTTTCCTTCGACACGGGACTTTGTACATGTCACCTTTTGACATGGACACGTAGATTTATATTTGACTCTTCGTATTGTTCATAAATAATATATATGACTTATTCATGTCCTTCGGGGTACTTTTGGATATGTGGTAGACTCGTGTCGCAAGCGTATCCTAGATCTAGTGGGATACGGGGTGATACGTTCCATGTGTGTGCAATTTAATTATAGATCTATGATCTTGTATTCTTATTTCATGGAGAATATAATTATATATATATATATATATATATATATATATATATATATATATATATATATATATATATTGTGGTATATATATTTATGTAATATTGTGTCTTAGATCTATGTATCTATGTATATACTATAGGTGTATATATTGTATGTAACTATTTTTCTACATGTATAAATATATATTATAGTATATATATATATATATATATATAGATATGTATATGTTAAGTATAATTACAAGTGTTATGATTATATTTATATAATGTGTGTTATATATGGGAAATGATTATATGTACATACATATATATATGTATCACTATGTATATGTGTGTATGTTACTTTGTGGTATTTTGTACAATTTACTATGTATGAGTGTATGTATAGTTATTAATAGTTTTATATGCATATATATATATATATATATATATATATATATATATATATATATATATATTATGGGTTACTAGTGGTAGAATAGTACAGACTCGGATTCGATTTCCGATTGGTGCAATAATTTATTTTCACATTTTAATACTATTTTTCTGATATTGGATATTATTATTATTATTATTATTACTAGTATATATGCACGTGCTTTGCACGTATATTGGAGTGAATGATGTGGATGAGTTAGTTTATTTCTACTGCTTTTAATTATATAGGTTAATGGTTCAACCGTTAGAATTCTTTGGTAACAATTTAAAAGACTTAGCAAGTAGCATGAACCCTTTGATTTCCGTAAATGGTTGTCATTATTGCATCTCTTAAATGGTTGTCAGTAGAATTTATTGTAGGTATTCTTTTTAATTACTAAATATGTTGAAGGGTATTTTTGGAATAAAATATTTTCACGGTGAAGCCTAGTTTTGGCATTATATAGTAGAATAGATATATATGGTATTTAGATATATATTGTATATATAAACATATATTTTTATTAGAGACAGTAGCGGGCAAGAGCGTCACAACAGCAACAGGAGGCAGAAATAGTAGCAGCAGCAGCCGCTTTAGCGACAACAGCAAGTGTCACAGCAACAATAAACGCACCACCGCAGCAGCAGCCCTATAATGACATTAGTTAGCAACAACTGCAGGTATCTGTCACTGATACTGTACAGTATTAGTACCGAATCAGAAGCTACAGCGACGGTTTTTGGCGACAACTGCAGGAATCTGTCACTGAAACAACAGTGTATCAGCATCAACAATAGTCTTCAGCGACAGCGGGCTGGGTTTTTAGCGAATGTTTGGCAGATTTTCTATTATTAGGTATTTATATATATATATATATATTTATTTATTTAGTATTAATATATAAGTAAATATTTTCCTAATTACTACTTGTATTGTACTATATGTATAATAATTATTGTAGCATATATATATATATATCTACGGGTAGATAGTATAACTAGTATTTTGGTATTACCTTGAGATACCAAGGTATTGGGGATACCCAAGGTATTAGGTTTGGGGTATCAAGATTATGGGTTTATATTGTGATACCAAGTTGATTCAAAACCAAGGTACCTAATTAATAGTTGTCTTTAAGATTTTATTTAATAATATTATTTTGGCATTTGTATGTGATGTTTTCCTTTTGGATATCCTTTATGTTCATTGTATCTAGTGTAGATATCCATATTTCTTGACACGATAGTTATACGGATTGGTATATCTAGATCTCGTCATGAGATGTTATTCCTTGTATATGGTGTATTTTGTGCAAGTCTTGTTTCATTGATTATCTAGTGCATGTAAAGACACTGATTCTCGGGGAGATTTAGTACCTTCCTAGAGAATCCCGTGCCATAGCATACCATGGTTGGATCTACTATACCAGTCGGGGGTGGGGAGTATTATAGTGTATATATATGATTATACCTTCCTGTGCAGGTATTGTTTTCCTGTAAGTGTTGGTCATGCACCGCACGTATGACTAACCAGGCCATTATTCCTGTGCAAGTTCCCAAGCCGATCACATGTTAAAGCTAGTACTCACTCACTTAGTCATTAGTATTCTTGATCATTGTCATATTGTTCATTATTGTATTTATTCCAGTAATTTCTTATTGTATATCTCTTGTATCTATTGTTGCATCTTGTATATTCATATCTATTTACTGTTACATAGTTTTTATCATTGATTAGAACTGCTATTAGAGATGTACTCTGCTCCTTTTCTGACTTGATATATTTTTCCCAGATGACACCGAGGACTGGTACCCTACACATTATGGACCTCAGCATGTTATGGGTTTAGAGTTAGAGACCCTAGCTCAGGAGGGACTTATCCCGACTCAGACAGATGACCCGGGATTAGCACCTTCTTAGTATTTCTTGTACTGGATTTGTCTCTAGCTTATTTGTTAGTATTCTTTCAGACTCATTGATGTATTATTTTAGACTCATGAGTTGTATGTGACTTTTCTATTCTTTATCTGATTCGTGCTATTTTCCATCTTAGTTCTGTGATTGAGTATATTGTTATTGTTGGTGGTTCATTATATTGCTAGATAGATTACCCAGACAGCGTTCTACCGCCGATTCTGCGGCGTAGGCTGGGCGTTGTTTCCGACTTGCAACCTTACATCGGGTGCGGGTCGTGACATAATTTTAATGGTGGCCCATGCAGGTCTAGCTTCGTAAGTTATGCGATATCGTGGTAGTGCAACAATTTAGTTGTACTACTGCGAGCCTGCGATAGGATATAGGATATATACTATAGGCTAAGAATACTCAATCACATCTTGGAAATTTTTTTTGATTCAACTATTCTTCTTTGATATTTGATACTTGATCTCTTAAACTGTCCTTTCCTTGAGTGTCTTACATTATGTGCCATATTGATTCTTTCTTTCGCTTTATCTCAGGATGCCGCCTAAGACTAGATCACAGCAGGGGAGAGCAGTTTCTGAGAGGTCTGCAATATCCCGGGGGCCTGCACTAGTCACTTCTTCGGTGATTGGAGTGTCAGCTACTTTCAGAGGTCCACCACCTACTCAGAGAAATGTGCCAGCTATATCTGAGGGGCTTCCACCTCCACCTCCTGTGCCAGCAGCGGTGACACAAATGTTTATACTGTTTTGTGAGATACTCGAGGCACAGAGGGCTCAGTTAGAGGCACATCAGAGGCAGACCGACGTTCAACGACAGGGCATCGAGAGTGCTCATCAGCTTGCTCGTGCCATAGTCAAGAGAGAAGTTTCGGTCCAGCAGCAGGATGTTCCTCAGGTTGCTCAGCTTCGGCTAGGCAACATTCAGGACTTCAAGAAGCTGGAGCCTAGGGTCTTCCAGGAGACGGAGGGAATCGTCTATGCTGATGATTGGCTCGAGGATATTGAGAGTTTTATGAGGGTGTCCCATCTTTCTAAGGATCTGAAGGTTGAGGCGGTAGGAGTTCAACTGTTCGATGTCACTCGTACTTGGTTCTGGAATGAGTCAATTCTGGTTGATGCGGGACAGTCTTGGGAGGTATTCAAGGACCTTTTCAAGAAGAATTTTTTTTCTCGGGTAGACAGGCTAGACTTGGGGAGGCAGTTCGAGAGTCTCATTCATGGGGGCATGTCTGTGGAGGAGTACGCTGTAGAGTTCGGTAGGTTAAGCCATTTTGTAGAGTATTTGGTGAGAGAACCGGAGGTTCGGGCTATTCGTTTCTGTGAGGGTCTAAACTGCAAAGTGAAGATCCTCATTCCATCTTTTTATGAGACATACTCGAAGATTCTTACGGAGGCACGCAAGGTTGAGCGGGAGTTGTGTTTGAAGCCCAAGAGAGACCGAGATTCTTTCCTGGGGGCAAACAATAGTGCAATATCTGCAAAATAACCTTATTTCTAGTCCAGACCATTCCAGCAGCCACAGTACCACCCAGACTCCATCTAGGGCACCTTTTCACCAGGCACCACAACAGCAGAGACAGTTACAGCAATCTTCCTGCCACTTCTGCAAAAAGCCTGACCATATCTGGGAAGTTTGCAGGAAGAGGTTGGTAGTTTGTTTGTACTGTGGTACTGAAGGGCATCAGATAAGAGAGTATCCTCTTCGTACAGTTCAGGGAGCAGCTTCAGCTCCGAGGGCACAAACGAGACCACCTGTAGTACAGCCGAGGGGACCGCTTCCGACACAGCAACATCGTTATATCTAGCATCAGCAGCAGGGAGGTCACATCAGGGACGAACGTTTGCTATGACCGTCGAGGAGGATGAACCCACCGGAGATGTCATCGCAGGTTCTATTCTTCTTGATTCCATTCCTGCTTTAGCTTTGTTTGATAGTGGTGCTTCCCATAGTTTCGTATCTGTTTCTTTTGCTCTGAAGCACGGTTTGGTAGCTGAGTCTTTGCTTAGGACTTGCAAGATCACGACCAGAGGAGGCATTATCCTGGTTAATAATATTTCCAAGGATCGGAGAGTTACTCTGGAAGGCCGGGAGTTGAGTGCGTTTCTACTTGTAATGCCACTTTCGAGCTATGATATTGTACTAGGGATGGATTGGTAGAGTAGGCACCGTGCTAGCATAGATTGTAGAGGAGGTAGAGTTTTGTTTGATCTGCCAGGAGTGCCAGAGTTCGAGTTTGCAAGAGGAGCTGCAGAGCAGGGAGAAGGCATTATTTGTAGACCTATGGTGGAAGACAAGGAGTTGTCACATCCATTGATTACAGAGTTCTTGGATGTGTTTCCTGAGGAATTGCCAAGATTGTCGCCAGATCAAGATATTGAATTCTCTATAGACTTGAGGCCAAGTGCAGAACCAATTTTGCAACACATCTATAGAGTAAACAACAACGAGCTGGTCGAGCTGAAGAAGCAGGTGGACGAATTACAGGATAAGGGATTTATCAGATCGAGTTCTTCACCGTGGGGAGTCCCGGTATTATTTGTACCGAAGAAGGATGGATAGGTGCGTATGTACATTGATTACAGGACTTTGAATAATCTCACTATCATGAATAAGTACCCTTTGTCACGGATTGATGATCTGTTCGATCAGTTGAGTGGTGCCAAGGTGTTTTCTAAGATAAATTTGAGATCAGGCTACCACCAGGTGAAGGTGAAGCCGGAGGACATACTGAAGACTGCTTTTAGAACTCGGTATGGTCAGTACGAGTTTATGGTGATACCGTTTGGATTAACTAATGCACCGGCAGTATTTATGAACTTTATGAACAAGGTATTCCATCAGTACCTTGACAAATTCGTGGTGGTGTTTATCGATGACATACTCATATACTCGAAGACATCGGAGGAGCACGAGGAGCATTTGAGGATTGTGTTGGATGTACTGAGGAAGGAGAAGCTGTATCGGAAGTTGTCCAATTGTGAGTTCTTCCTGGACAAGGTGGAATTCTTGGGGCATGTTGTGACTGGTGATGGTATTTCAGTAGATCCGAAGAAGATCGCAGCAGTAGAATCTTGGAACACCCCGAGTTTGGTAGCAGAGATCAGGAGTTTCTTGGGATTGGCAGTCTACTACAGAAAGTTTGTGTAGGATTTTTCGAAGATTGTTGAGCCGATGACCAGGCTCACCAGGATGGATGTAGAGTTTGTTTGGATGGAGGATTGCCAGGTTGCTTTTGAGGAATTGAAGAAGAGGTTGACCTCTGCTCCTATTTTACGTTGCCATCAAGGTCTGGAGGTTTCACTATTTATATTAATGCATCGGGGAAAGGTTTGGGTTGCATTCTTCAGCAGAATGGGAAAGCGATTGCTTATGCGTCCAAGCAATTGCGTCCTCATGAAAATAACTATCCTACCCATGATTTAGAGTTGGCAGCAGTCATCTTCGATCTGAAGTTATGGAAACATTATTTGTACGGAGAGCGTATGGAGATCTTCATAGACCACAAAAGCTTGAAGTACATTTTCACGCAGAAGGAGTTGAACATGAGGCAGCGTCGGTGGTTGGAGCTGATGAAGGATTTTGATATATCTTTGCAATATCATCCTGGAAAAGCTAATATAGTTGTCGATACTTTGAGTAGGTATCCGGTAGCTATGTTCTTGACGCAGGATCGATATTTGTTGGAGGACTTGGAGAGATTGGGCATCGAGGTGATAGTTCCTGGTTATGCTATGCAGATATGGGGATTGCAATACATTCAGATTTAATGGACATGATCAATGTAGCACAGTATGAGGATGTATCTCTGTGGAGTATCAGAGCTCAGGTGAGATCAGGATTTGAGGATGATTTCACCATTGCTGAGGATGGATCTTTGAGGCATAGAGTTAGGTTGTGTGTACCTAGTGGGGAGCTGCGTGAGGAGGTATTGCAGGAAGCACATCGCTCTCAGTATTCCATGTATCTAGGTGCCAACAAGATATATCGTGATATGCGAGAAAGTATGTGGTGGTATGACATGAAGAGGGAAGTGGCACAGTTTGTATCTAGATGCTTAGTGTGCCAGCAGGTGAAAGCCGAGAGGCAGAGGCCAGGAGGTTTACTTCAGCCATTACCCATTCCAGTGTGGAAGTGGGAGCACATTACTATTGATTTTGTGTCCGGACTTCCACAATCTCCAGGAGGAAAAGACACAATTTGGGTCTTCGTTGATAGGTTGACCAAGTCAGCGCACTTTTTGCCTTTCAAGGTGGGTTTGTCTACGGAGAAGCTGAAAGAGATGTATGTGAGGAAGATCGGTAGGACACATAGAGTTCCCGTCAGCATAGTCTCGGATCGGAATAGTCATTTTACTTCTTATTTCTGGAGGAGTTTGCAATAGAGTTTGGGCACTCAGCTCAAGTTTAGTACTGCATATCATCCCCACACAGATGGGCAGTCAGAGAGGACTATTCAGACTCTCGAGATATGTTACGCACTTGTGTACTAAATTTTGGGGGTTCTTTGGAGGACCATCTGTCACGCCCCAGTCCTAAAATACCGAGGGACTAGGCACGTGGCAATGGCCAGCAGCACACACCGATGGGCAAACCCAATTTAATAGACCCATCAGGGTATACTTAAGCTGTAAAATAACTATAAAGGTCTACGATACTAATCTCATCCACAGAAGATAAATACAATCAATATCAGATTAATCAAGATGAAATAATAATAAAAAAGTGTCAATAAATATCTTGGGGAACAATCAGATATTGAGTTTAATATATTATTCTAGGAGACATGAAATAGAGTATCAAGAAAAGAAAAGACTGAGTATATAAAGCAAATACTCAGGAGAAATCTTTTGGCATCACCTCGTCCTCTGGTGCTGGTACTGCTTCAATGTCAGCTCATGTCCGGTATACCTTAGGATAGATCTCCTCTGCTAAACCTGGTGACATAATAGAGATTCCAGGTCCTCAGGGGACATAGCAAGGTACAAGAATAACTAAATCCAAATAAATGCAATATATAATAATGAATCAATAGGGTAAACTAAGTATCCAGCTAAGTGATATGCAAAATGAGAGCATCACTAGAACTAAGGCTGAGACCACTACAAGCTCGGTGTCGGGGAGCCAGTAGCAGTTATATCACTAGTAGAGTGCCTAAATCTGATGTAGAGTCTAAAGCCTCACAATAATAATTATATATATAAAATTAGCCTGCAGCCTGTGTGTCTCTCCCCACCCAAAGTAATCACACGTCTCATGTCTATGACACGCAAGATCATGACCTCTAACTGATGTAGCGAGTCATAATGATAGCTAAGCATATATAATATCTATGTCACGAATCCTGTAACCTATACATAATCACCATAAATATCTCAGTAAGATTCTGTCTCATGAACAGTGTCAAGTGTCCTATGGTATGCCGTACTTGATAATGCAAGCACGAAGATATGTAGGGTCACGATATCAATTTCTAGGTGACGTTACATAACTCCGCGTAAGGCATTGACACCCGAATCTTATTCGGATGTTAGGAAATGTCACACGGTCCTAGGTTGAATATATACATAATATAAATAAATCAAAGGAATAATATAAAACAAGTACTGCAAGATTGGTAAGGTACACTTGCTTGGGGTTTGGTTTCCAACTGTTGCTCCGGTATACGCGGGATCTGCAGGTACTCCTTCAGTTACTAAAAATACTACCATCATGCTGAGAAGATATCAAATAGCTAGAATTGCCTGTCCATAAATCCAATTTGGACACAGGGGCAAAATTGACAGTTTATGGTCAAAGCGGGGTCCATATGTAGCCCACTTCGCACCGAAAAATATGCCAGAGACAAAGTCCTCCAAATTCATCAAACTTAGTGTCTACAAGTCTCGAACCATGATACGAACCCAACGAAATATCCAGAAATGTATTAAGATGAGCCGATCACAAAATCGCCCGTCAAGTGGAGCCGTGGGGCCCACAATACGGGGTTTTGTCAACGTTCTCAGAATTGAACCGAACTTGGGTCACAGGACCTACGTATCGCTACGAGTCCGATGGCGCAAGTTTCGTTGCAAAACGACGAGCACACATGAAGTTACAACGAGTTTCAGAACAGGGCCAATATGGGGTGTTTCGACGGATACGCGTTGATTCTGGTGTGCACGCACATCCAAATCAACTTTCGCGAAATCCTACACGTCCGTATTAACGGTGCGCACCTTTCGGTAAAGTTCGCACATGACCAAGTCGCCTCGTTTAGTGGGGCTTATCCAGTTCCAGGAAAATCAGAGTTTTAAAAGACCAAGTTTTTGGTCATTTTCACCCTCGAATAACATACAAATTACAACACCATAAATTACACTAATACAGGGTTTACAACTTGGTTAAGCGGTCTAAATAACTGTTCCGGTGAATTTTGAAAATATTAACCAGGTCAAGATTAAATTGGCCATGAACTTGTGAGTTCGGGCCAAATTCTAAATTTTCAGAAATTGGGAATTATTTTTCTGATATTGCGTCGCAGTTTTGCAACCGACACACGACGCGATACCCCAAACTATTTGTACGGGTTTTGAGAGGGTCATGCAGGGAACGTGTCACAGCAGATGGTTCAAAAAATAAGGCAGCGAAGAGAGAGAAAAACTCACCAGAATGATGGTTCAATAACAACTAAAATTGCACATGTACGATACGGCGCGGTGCGGCACGGCGGCACTGTTGCAGCTGCTGGTCGGCGGTGGGGTCGTCTACGTTGTCGGCGAGGTCGGGGCGGCTGCGTCTCCGGGGAAGCTGCGGCGGTGCTGGAAGAGCTCGGGATCGAGTGGTGGCCGGAGATGGCAGTGGAGAGGGTGGCGGTGGCTGTAGTGGTGAAGGGGGTGGCCGTGGGTTTATATAGGGGAGGTCGGGGTACGGTTAGGGAGGTAGAGCGGCTGCAGGAGCGGGGGAGACGTAACCGCCGGCGGAGGGGAGGAGGATCGACCGCCAAGAAATGGCCGGGGAGAGGAAACGAAGAGTTGGTGTTCCTCATTTACTATAGCAGAGAGAAAATAGGTCGGGTCGGGTTGATGGGCCAGCGGGTCGGGGTTAGGGATTTTACTATAGCATTAGAAATAACGGGTCGGGTCGGGTCGGGTCGATGGGTCAGGTTCAAATCCAGATCCGACCCGATCCAATAGGGATTAGGTCCGGTTCGATTTAGGATGGGTTCAGGTCGGGTTGGTTTATTTTTGTTTAATTAAAAACTTAGTTTTTTCGTCTTTAAAAATAGTTCTGGGGTCCAATAAATTCCAAAAAAATTACAATATATCTAATATTTTATTTTACACTCAAAAATATTATTTTAATAATATTTTAAAATTTAATAAAATTATAAATTAATTTAATACCATAAATCATTTATTTTAATTAGTTAAAAATCACAGAAAATTCCCGAATATTTGTTTTTAAATTCTGAAAAAATCTGGGAGTTTACAACCTAACCCCCTTAAGAGGATTGTGTCCTCGCAATCAAAGAATAACGAAACATAACCGGTCAGAAGAGATGACACGGTTGCAAAATATGTTTGAAAGCATGACACAAAGAAAGAATCATGATCAAGAAAAATCAAAGGATGAGGGTTAAGCAAAACACCTAGGGAAGGAATAAGGTATTTCCCTAGACAATGAAAGTGAGGTAATTCAAGAGTGAATGAATCGGTTTAGAGCAAAAAAAACTACAGCTTAGGAAAACTAGGGTATCAATTATTAATAAGTTCAAAATACCAGGTTAAGGCTAAGGAAATAAATTAACAGGCACGTGCTAAGGCATTACTAGAAATAGATAGCTATGAATAACTTAAATCTTACTCGTATTTGTTACTCCGCTAGTCTACGCGTTCTCCATTGTCATCGCAGAAGCTTGTCCACGTACTTGCGGTGGTGCCCTTTGCTGTTGCTGGGCCTACTGGAAGAGTGCGGATCTGCTTGATTGCTTTGTTGAGATGATTGACCTCCACCAACTAGTGTCACTTCAACGTCGTAGGTGACAACTGCAACTTGTGGTGTTCCAGCGGGAGTCTCGTTGCTTTCTTGTGAATCCATTACTCTACATCCAAAATAAACTATAAAAGGCGCACAGGGGAACCAAGGCAGGATGCAAGTCAAGGAATTAATTTGAATCCGATATAGAGATCAAGTACGATTCAAGCAAGTGGATGAGATCCTAAAATTTATCCTATCCTTATCGCAGGCTTGCTCGGTCCCTTAGTTGAAACCGAAATAATTTAGTCGTTGACCTGCATGGGCCACCAAAAAAACCATGTCCCGCCTTAGTCCCAAAATACCGAGGGCTAGACACGTGGCAATGGCCAGCAGCATACACCGATGGGCAAACCAAATTTAATGGACCCATCAGGGTGTATTTAAGCTGTAAAATAACTATAAAGTTCTACGATACTAATCTCGTCCACAAAAGATAAATACAATCAATATCAAATTAATCAAGATGAAATAATAATCAACAATTCTCAATAAATATCTCGGGGAACAACCCGATAATTAGTTTAATACATTAGTCCACGAGACATGAAATAGAGTATCAAGAACAGAAAAGACTGAGTATATAAAGCAAATACTCAGGGGAAATCTTCTGGCATCACCTCGTCCTCTGGTGCTGGTACTGCTCCAATGCCAGCTCATGTCCCGTATATCTCGGGGTAGATCTCCTCTGCTAAACTGTAACACCCTGTTCCGTTCTAGCGGACTGCCGACTCAATCGGCAAATGTGCAACTGTCCCGACCCGCTTTGCCTCAAAGAGAATGCAAAGGATATCCAGACTTGTCCCTACAGGAATCCCGCTTAGGCTTTCAGAGGCTCGCTTGACGTATCGCTCTACCGACGCGAATCATCGCTAAGGTGGGTGGCTACGGTAAACTTGTCTTAGCTTAGCCAGCACACATAAAATCTGGAATATTTATGCTAGTCGCTAGGTGAATCACCCCCTGCATGCTAATAAATCCAACGCACCTAGCTAAGAGAATAATCCCAACTCGTATTGCTTATGCTAGAACATGGAAAATGAAATACTGCTTATATATGTTCAGACTCTCGCATGCTAAGTCCCTAACGGTTTCATCTCTCGGCTTACCTTCGGGTCCGAGCAAATGTGCCTGCTTATGTTCCTTAGAAATACATGCTTGTCTGCTTGAATGTTGCCTTATTTTCATCCAAACCTTGGGAGACTACTAAGTAGTCGTTCCGTGCATGATTGACCCTACAAGTATCCATGTTCACGTGTTCTCGTGTACTCACGTAGCCTGCTTGGCAAAAATATACTCATGTAGCCTGCTTGGCAAAAACGTAATCACGTAGCCTGCTTGGCGGAAACGTAATCACGTAGCCTGTTTGGCGAAAACGTAATTACGTAGCCTGCTTGGCGAAATAATGGAATTGGAAAAGAAACCAAATAAGTGCATGTCGCGGACAACTCAAAAACGAGGTAAAGTTCCATGGACGGTTCCGGGGCACTGGGGCCGATCCGATCCGGATGGAACTCATCGTTCAGTCTCACGTTCTTGGACGGGATGGTTTGTAGCACTCACGTTCTTGGCTGTATTCCATCTTCGTCACAGACTGAATGCACATATAGTCTCACGTACTTGGACAGGGTGGTATGCGGCGCCTCATGTTCTTGCACGTAGCAGACCATCCTTGTCATTGACTAAATTGGTCCTTTATGGCTATGCCAGCGACTCATGTTCATATAGCTAAGTCATCCTCGCTTAGCGGCTATCCGCGTGCGAGTCATTATATCGCATTAACTGAACACCTGAACGATCTTGAAATAACAATACTCGTGTTGCATATGCTATGCCTCCTGAATGTTATACTTGCCCGTGCTTGAAATTATAATGTTTGCCTTGGACAGGGAAGGAGAAAGGGTAAGTGGTAAGTCTCGCCGTATTTTCTCTCATGTTGCACGGCGCACTGACCGACACGTTAGGCTATTCAATATTTGCATGAAACTGATCCTAAGGCAACTAGAAAGACAACTTAATAGTTGTGCACGAAACCTGTATTACGTGTTTGGATTTGTCGAGCGGGCGAGTAGCTTCCCCACCAGTGCATTCAATGTACTGATAATCCACCAGTTTGTATGCAGGGTGCGAGAGAACCTCGTTCGGTGCGGATGCCTCCTTCGTGCGTGCTAAGGTATGGAGATCACTCCGAAGCAACGGTGCGTCCAGAACTGAAGCATATATACAAGACATAATATTGGAACATAGCCCGAACTTGCCTGATCATCGCCTGTACAAACATTCCACAATTGTAGGCACTTGGCATGCTTTTACTGTTTCAGAGAGAGAGACTTTAGCGACTTGTAATCACGGCTATACGCCACCTGTAACACTTGTTCATATCAATAAAAGAGAGCTTGCTTTACTTCAGCTTGTGTTTCAATGCTTCCGCTATATTTGTCAACTCAGAGAACTTGTTACCGAATCGCTATGCGTTCAAGACTCCGCTGTACTCGGACAATCTGTGTGACTCTGTGGCTTAGAACTCTTACCGCCAGCCAATGAACCCCGGCCTTGCACGGGCGTGGCTCACGCTCGTGTGGCATCACGCCAGGATGGGTCAAGCGATTATTCCGCGGGAGCGCTGGCGAGGGTGATTCCCGCCTAGTGGGAACGGCAGATTGCCTGCGGGAGATCAGGGCGTGACATAAACTTGGGGACATAATCCGGATTTCAGGTCCTCAGGGGACATAGCAAGGTACAAGAATAACTCAAGACAAATAAATGCAATATATAATAATGAATTAATAGTATAAACTAAGTAACCAGTTAAGTGATATGCAAAATGAGAGCATCACTAGAACTAAGGCTGAGACTACTACAAGCTTGGTGTCGGGGAGCCAGTAGTGGTTATATCACTACTAGAGTGCCTAGCTCTGATGTAGAGTCTAAAGCCTCACAATAATAAATAAATATATATAAAATCAGCCTGTAGCTTGTGTGTCTCTCCCCACCCAATGTAATCACACGTCAAATGTCCATGACACGCAAGATCATGAACTCTAACTGATGCTACGAGTCATAATGATAGCTAAGCATATGTAATATATATGTCACGAATCCTGTAACCTATACAATATCACCATGAATATCTCAAGAAGATTCTGTCTCATGAATAGTGTCAAGTGTCCTATGGTATGCCATACTTTATAATGCAAGCACGAAGATATGTAGGATCACGATATCAATCTCTAGGTGACGTTACACAACTCCGCGTATGGCGTTGATACCCGAATCTTATTCGGACGTTAAGCAATGTCATACGGTCCTAGGTTGAACATATACATAATATAAATAAATCAAAGGAATAATATAAAGCAAGTACTGCAAGATTGGCAAGGTACACTTGCTTGTGGTTTGGTTTCCAACTGTTGCTCCAGTATGCACGGGATCTGCAGGTACTCCTCCGGTTGATACAATAAATACTACCATCATGATCAGAAGATATAAAATAGCTAGAATTCCCTGTCCATAAATCTAATTTGGACACAGGGACAAAATTGATAGTTTCTGGTCAAAGTGGGGTCCACATGTAGCGCACTTTGCACCGAAAAATGTGCCAGAGACAAAGTCCTCCAAATTTGTTAAACTTAGTGTCTACAAGTCTAGAATGATGATACGAACCCAACGGAATGTCCTGAACTAGATTTTGATGAGCCGATCACAAAATCGCCCGTCAAGTGGAGCCGTGGGGCCCACGATACGGGATTTTGTCATCGTTCTCAGAATTGAACCAAACTTGGATCACATGACCTACGTATCGCTACGAGTCTGATGGCATAATTTTTATTACGAAATAACGAGCACACACGAAGTTACAACAAGTTTCAGAACATGGCAGATCAGGGTTTTAAAAGACCAAGTTTTTGATCATTTTCACCCTCGAATAACATGCAAATTGCAACAAAATAAATTACACTAATACAGGGTTTAAAACTTGGTTAAGCGATCTAAATAATTATTTCGGTGAATTTTGAAAAAATTAACCAGGTTGGGATTAAATCGGCCATGAACTTGTGAGTTCGGGCCAAATTCTGAATTTTTAGAAATTAGGAATTATTTTTCTGATTTTGCGTCGCAGTTTTGCGACTGACACAGGACGTGATACGCCGAACTATTTGCAGGGAACGTGTCACAGCAAACGGTTCAGAAAATAAGGCAGTGAGGAGAGAGAAAAACTCACCGGAACGATGGTTCGATAATGACTGAAATTGCACATGCACGATGCGGCACGACGCGGAACGGCGACACTGTTGCAGCTGCTGGTCGGCAGCGGGGTCATCTTCGTTGTCGACGAGGTCAGGGCAGAGGCATCGCCGGGGTAGCTGCGGCGGTGCAGGAGGAGCTCGGGATCGGGTGGTGGCCGGAGATGGCAGTGGAGTGGGTGGCGGTGGCTGTGGTGGTGAAGGGGGGGCGTGGGTTTATATAGGGGAGGTCGGGGTACGGTTAGGGAGGTGGAGCGGCTGCGGGAGAGGGGGAGACGTAACCTCCCCCGGAGGGGAGGAGGATCGACCGCCGGGAAACGACCGGGAAGAGGAAACGAAGAGTCGGGGTTCCTCATTTACTGTAGCAGATAGAAAATTGGTCGGGTCGGGTTGATGGGCCAGCGAGTCGGGGTTAGGGATTTTACTGTAGCTTTAGAAATAACGGGTCGGGTCGGGTTAATGCGTCAGGTTCGGATCCAGACCCGACCCGATCCAATAGGGATTGGGTCCGGTTCGGTTCAGGATGGGTTCGGGTCGGGTTGGTTTATTTTGGTTTAATTAATAACTTAGTTTTTTGGTCTTTAAAAATAGTTCTGGGGTCGAATAAATTTAACAAAAATTACAGTATGTCTAATATTTTATTTTACACCCAAAAATATTATTTTCATAATATTTTAATACTTAACAAAATAATAAAATTAATTTAATACCAGAAATTATTTATTTTAATTAGTTAAAAATTATAAAAAATTATAAAAAATTCTCAAAAATTTGGTTTTAAATTCTGAATAAATCTGGGGGTTTACAATCTACCCCCTTAAGGGTATTGCGTCCTCGCAATCAAAGAAAAGAAAACATAATCGGTCAAAAGAGATGACACGGTTGTAAAATATGTTTGAAAGCATGACAAAAAGAAAGAATCATGATCAAGAAAAATCAAAGGATGAGGGTTAAGCAAAACACCTAGGGAAGGAATAAGGTATTTTCCTAGATAATGAAAGTTAGGTAATTCAAAAGTGAAGGAATCGGGTTAGAGCAAAGAAAACTACAGCTTAGGAAAACTAGGGTATCAATTATTAATAAGTTTAAAATACCAGGTTAAGGCTAAGGAAATGAATTAACAGGCACGTGCTAAGGCATTACTAGAAATAGATAGCTATGAATAACTTAAATCTTACGTGTATTTGCTACTCCGCCAGTATGCGCGTTCTCTATTGTCATCGCAAAATCTTGTCCACGTACTTGCGGTGGTGCCCTTTGCTGTTGCTGGGTCTGTTGGAAGAGTATTGATCTGCTTGATTGCTTTGTTGAGATGATTATCCTCTACCAACTGGTATCACTTCATCGTCGTAGGTGACAACTGGAACTTATGGTGTTCCTGTGAGAGTCTCGTTGCTTGCTTGTGAATCCATTACTCTGCATCCAAAATAAACTATAAAAGGCACACAGGGGAATCAAGGCAGGATGCAAGTAAAGAAATTAATTCGAATCTGATATAGAGATCAAAAATGATTCAAGCAAGTGGATGAGATCCTAAAACTGATCCTATCCTTACGCAGGCTTGCTCGGTCCCTTAGTTGAAACTGAAATAATTTAGTCGTTGACCTGCATGGGCCACCAAAAAAATTATGTCATGCCCCAGTCCCAAAATACTGAAGGACTAGACACGAGGCAATGGCCAACAGCACACACCGATGGGCAAATCTAATTTAATGGACCCATCAGGGTGTACTTAAGCTGTAAAACAACTATAAAGGTCTATGATACTAATCTCATCCACAGGAGATAAATACAATCAATATCAGATTAATCAAGATGAAATAATAATCAACAAGTCTCAATAAATATCTCGGGGAATAACCTGATAATGAGTTTAATACATTTTTCCACGAGACATGAAATAGAGTATCAAGAACAGAAAAGACTGAGTATATAAAGAAAATACTTAGGAGAAATCTTCTGGCATCACCTCGTCCTCTGGTGCTGGTACTGCTCCAATGTCAGCTCATGTCCCGTATACCTCGGGGTAGATCTTCTCTGCTAAACCTGGGGACATAATCCGGATTTCAGGTCCTCAGGGGACATAGCAAGGTACAAGAATAACTCAAGCCAAATAAATGTAGTATATAATAATGAATCAATAGGGTAAACTAAGTAACCAGCTAATTAATATGCAAAATAAGAGCATCACTAGAACTAAGGCTGAGACCACTACAAGCTCGGTGTCGGGGAGCCAGTAGTAGTTATATCACTAGTAGAGTGCCTAGCTCTGATGTAGAGTCTAAAGCTTCACAATAATAAATGTATATATAAAATTAGCCTGTAGCCAGTGTGTCTCTTTCCACCCAATATAATCACACATCTCATGTCCATGACACGCAAGATCATGACCTCTAACTGATGCAGCGAGTCATAATGATAGCTAAGCATATGTAATATCTATGTCACGAATCCTGTAACCTATATAGAATTACCATGAATATCTCAGGAAGATTCTATCTCATGAACAGTGTCAAGTATCCTATGGTATGCCGTACTTGATAATGCAAGCACGAAGATATGTAGGGTCACGATATCAATCTCTAGGTGACGTTACACAACTTCGCGTACGACGTTGACACCCGAATCTTATTTGGACGTTAAACAAAGTCACACAGTCCTAGGTTGAACATTTATATAATATAAATAAATCAAAGAAATAATATAAAGCAAGTACTTCAAGATTGGCAAGGTACACTTGCCTGAGGTTTGGTTTCCAACTGTTACTCCAGTATACGCGGGATCTGCAGGTACTCCTTAGGTTGCTAAAATAAACACTACCATCATGCTCAGAAGATATCAAATAGCTAGAATTGCCTGTCCATAAATCCAATTTGGACACGGGAGCAAATTTGACAATTTCTGGTCAAAGTGGGGTCCATATATAGCCCACTTCGCAATAAAAAATGTGCCAGAGACAAAGTCCTCTAAATTCTGTAAACTTAGTGTCTACAAGTCTAGAACGATGATACAAATCCAACAGAATGACCAGAACTGGATTCTGATGAGCCGGTCAAAAAATACCCATCAAGTGGAGCTGTGGGGCCCACAATACGAGATTTTGTCAACGTTATCAGAATCGAAAGAAACTTGGGTCACAAGACCTACGTATCGCTACGAGTCTGATGACGTAAGTTTCGTTTCGAAACGACGAGCACACACGAAGTTACTACGAGTTTTAGAACATGGCTGATACATGGTGTTGTCGACGGATACACGTTGATTCTGGTGTGCACGCACATCCAAATCAACTTCCGCGAAATCCCATACGTCCAAATTAACGGTGCGCACCTTTCGGTGAAGTTCGCACACGACCAAGTTGCCTCGTTTAGCAGGGCTTACCTAGTTCCGAGAAAATTAGGGTTTTAAATGACCAAGTTTTTGGTCATTTTCACCCTCGAATAACATGCAAATTACAACACCATAAATTACACTAATACAGGATTTAAAACTTGGTTAAGCGGTCTAAATAACTATTTCGGTGAATTTTAAAAATATTAACCAGGTTGGGATTAAATCGCCTATGAACTTGTGAGTTCGGGCCAAATTCTGAATTTTCAGAAATTAAGAATTATTTTCCTGATTTTGCGTCGCAGTTTTAAGACCGACACAGGATACGATACCCCAAACTATTTGTACGGGTTTCGAGAGGGTCATGCAGGGAATGTGTCATTGCAGACAGTTTATAAAATAAGGCAGCGAGGAGAGAGAAAAACTCACCGGAACGATGGTTTAGAAATGACTAAAATTGTACATGCACGATGTGGCACAGCGCGGCACGGCGGCACTGTTGCAGCTGTTGGTTGGCGACTGGGTCATCTTCGTTGCCGGCGAGGTCGGGGCGGAGATGTCGTCAGGGTAGCTGCGACAGTACTGGAGGAGCTCATGATCGGGTGGTGGCCGAAGATGGCAGTGGAGAGGGTGGCGGTGGCTGCGGTGGTGAAGGGGGTGGCCGTAGATTTATATAGGGGAGGTCGGGTTGCGGTTAGGGAGGTGGAGCGGGTACGGGAGAGGGGGAGACGTAACCGCCGACGGAGGGGAGGCAGATCGGCCGCCGGGAAACGGTCGGGGAGAGGAAACGAAGAGTCGGGGTTCCTCATTTACTATAGTAG
>JAYESA010000873.1:0-85304 GCA_036927795.1 Iris macrosiphon | reverse complement strand
TGTGTTTTTATAAAACTTGAAATGGAAGTACATTTTTTTTTAAATACAACCCCGACTATAATCTTGACACGAGTTGCAGCAGCATTCAAACAATATAAGTTTCTTACCGTTGTTCAACATACTTGTTAATTTTAACTTTAGATATAGATTTTAGCGTTTTTTGAACTTCCCACTTCGTACAAAATTTACTTCTGATGAGCAACTAAGCTTTGGAGGTGCCCTGTATCTTGTCCAGTCCAGTTTGGCCAAGAGAAATTTGTGTTTATGTGAGAGACACCACTACACCATTTTCTCTTTTGAGTTTGTGCTCTCTGTCATTATGAAATATTGGTGGTGTTACAACCTATAGGACTAGTAAAAATTTAGTGTTGATGCTAGCTTGCTTAGTGGACGGGGACCATGTTTGGTAGGTTAATTCTAATTGTTAAATAGGTCAAACAAATTCATACAACGGTATGGAATTGTGGATGCATATACCAAGCATGTGATGGAATCTTAGTCCTTTGTTATAGATCATTTTGTATCCTGATGATTGGTATCAAGAATTTGTTTGGATAAAACTGGAAATAATTCCCACTTGTTCCTTTGGTTTGTTATCGTTATTTGGTTTCAACCTAGCCTGGACGACATATATGTACGCATGCATGAAAGCGCACGTTCATACCCACATGCCCTTATGTTTTTTGATGTGTTGGTATGGATGTGGTGCATGTCTTGAGGGTGGTTGGGGTTTCCTCCAGCTAGAGTTAGGGACAGGAGAGGAAGAAGATGGTGAAGTTAAAATTTTGGGTAGAGAGGGGGCAAAATCGTATTATGACAAGTAACTTAGGCTACTTAGCATCCAACTGCAAATTTACGTTATTTTAGGGTATTTAAGTACATAAAGAAGGTTCAAGGTTGATAACTTGTATTATGTAGTAGTTAAGTGCAAAAGGGGTGATAATTCAGTTAATTCAGGGTATTTAAGTGAGAATTGGCCTAAAAATTGAAGTATAGAGTGCTGTTCAAATTTTTAAGTGGATGAATTAGTATCATATTAACATCTGTATAAGGAGAGTTTTTGACCTCTAAATTGGTAGATAGCTGTTGTTCTCTCTATTTTACAATGAAAAGTAGTCTGGACAGGATTACTCATTCTTCATTATTGTAACAGGTGCATTTAGGTGCTTTTCTGCGTTACTTATTTGGAATTTCTTTGATGGACCTGGACCTAGTTCATCACCTAGTAGACATGGTGAGCATTTAAACAGAAGGTTATGCAGAGTTTCGTTCCTGTCATGGTGAAGAAGAGCATCTTTTTTGTTATTTGTTAAACTGAATAAAAGTGAAGCTGTAGCGACAACCTCGGTAAAGCGATGTTCTGAGTTAGTATCAGCTTTTAGCTTTGAACCATAGTTTGAAGTTTGAACGTGTCTTTCTTGAAATATTAGTACATATATGCAGTGGCGTAGCCATAATTTTCGTCCAGGGACCAGGCCCTTACTATTACAAAAATCATAATAAATACATTTATATTGGAAAAGAGAGAGAAAGTGACTTTTGTTGCACATTTTGAAACTATTTTGTTCATAGTAGACATATTTTCGAAAATATACTACTATGATTTGTTAATGTTCTATTGAAAAATTATTTTTTAAATATATTATTTTACTGATATGACATTACAATGTTGTCGTAATAGAGCGCCATACTAGTTCTCTCTCTCTCTCTCTCTCTCTCTCTCTCTCTCTCTATATATATATATATATATTATAAGCAAAAACCTTTGGATCTTAATTTGATCATTTCTAAGTTGGATATCTATAGCTAGCAGGCAATAAGTGTGTGTTCTGTCTAAAGAATGAGTTTCTGTCTTCTTTTGAATCCATTTTTGTTCACCCACCAAAACTAGTGTAAACTAGAGTGTATGTTCACCAAATCACTCAAATATTGTCATGTGTCATTTTTATGAAGCTTGTCCATTAGGGGTGTTTCCACTTGTGCTAGCAATAAGGAGCCATTTCCCTGGGGTTCGGATCGGAAAAAATCGGTTTAGGCGGAACAACCACCAATAGTTGTATCCGTTTAAATCTTGGATTTTGAAGTCGGTAAAGACCCACCTCTTGCTCAAGTCAGAACGAGTTCCTGGGACCTTGGGACACTTTGGGAGTGGTTTGGTGGACATTTACACTAGTTTTTTTTAGTTCATTTTTGTTCACCCACAAAAATTAGGATGGATGTTTATGCTTTCACTCAAATGTAGCAACATGTCATTTTTATCTAACATGCAGACTAATTTGACCACTAGTATGACACGTGATAATATTAGAGTGGAAGAGTGAACATTTATCCTAGTTTTGGTAGGTGAACAAACGTGGACTCCTAGTTTTTATTACTAGTTTGATACGTGACAATTTTTGCGTGGTTTGGTGAATATCCGTACTAGTTTCAACAAGATAAGTACCATTGGATACAATAAAGAGGAGAGCTAGATTATTCTCTTAACTTTTCGTGTTCTTAGATTTAGTGTATTTGGTATAACACATAATATTTCAGAAAATATAGGATTTATGCGTTTGGTATTATAAATAAACTGACAAAAATGTAGTTTATTAAGTTTTTTTCTAAAAATTTCGTCTGAAAACAAATATATCATAATAATCTAACCGGTTTGGGTCTAGGTGAGTATGTGTTCGGCCAGGTCGGGTTTGTCTGCGTATATAGTTTTGGTCTATAGTTTTGGTCGAGACATGTTAGGCCGGAACAAGTTATTGTCATGTCGTGTGTGTTAATCAACTAATGCCAGACGCAGTAATATGCACATGTATAATATATTCATCCATATTATCGCAATACAAAATAACTACTTAATTAGTACTTTGTTAGGTCTCGTGATGAAATTGCTTCCACCCATGGAATGAAGAGGTTGGGACGGTGTCAGGATTAAAATTTTGGAAAGACAGTGGTATTATATATTAGAAATCTTAAAAGTTGTCATGTTATCAATAACAAAAAAATATAAAAACGATGAAGCAAAAAATAAAATATTTAGTAAATATTAGATTCGAACTATAGTTCTGATTTAAAAATCCAATGTGCTGCTGCTAGAGCAGACTTATACTTCGTACTTTAGAGGGTCAAAGTAATATATAGTTTACAATTGCAATATTTTTTTTATATAGTAATCAACATTTTCAAAAAAAAGTTAGGAGCCGTTGCTTCCCTTGGACTCTATATAAATATTTTCCTGTTAAGAGGATAATTGAACAACAATAGTGCTATAGAACAATCCGAATTGTTTTATTATGAAATCCAGCATACATAGGTTTGATTGAGATTTAATGGTTGAGATAAAAAGTGGTAGACATACACATTTTAATTCCAACCATCCATTCTCAATTCAATCTATGATACATCGGATGGTTCCATAATATAAAATAATTCGGATAATTTTAGAACATTTTTTTGTATATATATATATATATATATATATATATATATATATATATATATATATATATATGCTTTTGTTAACATGTGTCATAAGAGCACATATTTAGAACAATTAATGAAGTATTTTTGTTTTGTTTTGGAAAAACTTTTTCTGTGTAGCCTACGGAAGTTGCTGCTACTGTTATGGGGTCATGCATTCTCCAAAATAAAGAAAATGTAATGAATTCGAAAATGTCATATAGTCGACATTTATAACGGAGATTTTCATACAGAGCATTCAAATTTATATAAATTTTATCTAAAGCATCGAATTTTAAAAAAATACAAAAAAAATATCAAAATATCATTTTAAAGGATGTTTTATATTTTTTAATATTATATTTATATCGTTAATTTTTTCGTCGTTAATAGACGTTAGGTAAAAAAAAAAAAAAAAAAAATAGAAAACGTCCTTCCTAAGGACGTTTTCTATTTTTTTTATTTTTTTTTTCTCTCTGGTCTCTCTCACTCACTCACTCTCTCTCTCTCCTCTCACTCTCTCTCTATTATCTCTCGTCTCTCTCTCATCTCTCGTCTCTCTCTCTCTTTTTCTGCTTTTTCTCTCACTCTCTCTTTCTTTCTCATCTCTCTTTATTAAATTTGAGAAATTTAATGAAATTCCAAAAAATTCTAATTTTTTTTTTTTTTTACTTTTGCTTAGTACATAGTTTTGAGAAAAAATATTTTGATCTTTTTTTTTGAGAATTAAAATTATATTTTTTTATATAATCCAAATATCATAAGTGTCATGGTACATCCGTTCCGTGTGCAATATATTTTTTAGTACATGCGTCCCATTTGTCTAATTTTTAATCCATAAGAATTTATTGAATAATACTAATACAAATAAAGAATTTATTTCAATTTTTTGGATTACATACGGGACGCGTGTGCTAAAAAAGATATTGCACATGGAACGCGTGTACCATGAAACTAGTGGTATTTGGATTACATAAAAAATATAATTTTAATTCTCTAAAAAAAGATCGATTTTTTTTTTCAAAACACTATAGTGAACAAAAGTAAAAAAAGAAGAAGGTAATTCTAGATTTTTTTTGGATTTTATTAAATTCCTCAAATTTAATAAAGAAAGAGAATGAGAGAAAAAGAGCATATAAAGAGTGAGAGAGAGACCAGAGAGAGAGAGAGAGACATGAGAGAGAGGAGAGAGAGAGAGAGACGTGAGAGAGGAGAGAGAGAGAGAGAGAGTGGGAGGAGAGAGAGAGTGAGAGAGATCGGAGAGAGACGTGAGAGAAAAAAAAAACAGTAAGGACGTTTTCTCTTGAGAAAACGTTCTTCTATTAATTTTTTTAGCTTAACGTCTGTTAACGATAAAAAAATTAACGATAGAAATATAATATTAAAAAATATAAAACGTATTTTGGAAATGCGTTTTAATTTTTTTTTTTTTTTATAATTTTTTAAACTTCGACGTTTTAGATAAAATTTATATAAATTTGGATGTTCTGGATGAAAATTTTCGTAAAAATAATTGAAGAGAACACCATAAATCCAAAGGATGCTTGACATGGTTATTTTTGGAACAAAATATATATTGAAGACAACACTTGTTTGTTTATTATAGATGATACTTTTCAAAGCGAAATAGTACTTCAATAATTGTTCTTAACGTGTCCTAAGGGCACATGTTAAACTAAGGGCACATGTTAACAAAATTCTTTATTCATAATTGATGATGTGAAATAAAGTCATTGTGAAGTCCATTGTCAACTTCACAACCAACTTCACATTGTCCTTGTCAAGTCATTGCCATGTCAACTTCACAACCAACTTCACATTTGTATTGGAGAATGATTTTTGAAATAAGAAGTTATGATTCCTATGTGACAACCATTTTTTTTCAAACTCACAACATGATTGGAAATGCTCTAAGGCATGTTTGGTTCGCGGAAAGAAAATGAAAGGAAACCAATTCCTTACTATTTCCTTTCCTTTGGAAAATTACAATTTAATTGATTTTTCTTTCTGGTATTTGAAACTGCCAAAAAAATTGGAAGGAAAAGTGATTCCTTGGTTGGATGGAGGAAACTAGTTTTCTCCCAAAAAAAATTTCCATTAGGAATCACTTTTCTTTTCTTTCCTTTCTCAATTAATTTGGCTCCCAAACATAGGAAAGTTATCACTTTCCTTTCCCAACCTCCTAAGCGAACCAAACAAGACTTAAGAGCATCTCCAACCCTGTTGTGAGTTTGAAAAAAAATGGTTGCCACATAGGAATGACAACTTATTTCAAAACTATTTCTCCGACAATGAGATGACAAGGACAATGTAAAATTTGGTGTATAGATCTTGACAATGAACTTCACAATGACTTTATTTCACATCATCAATTATGAAAAGGAAGGAGTGAAAAAATAGTTTTTGAAGTTGGAAAAAAATAGTTTTTATTTTCTTCTCAATACTTTTGCATTAAACTATATATAAACTTGTCACATAGAAAAGACATTATCTTGTGCCTCATTCCATGTAAGAATCAAAACACAAAACAAGATAATTGGGTTAGAGATGCTCTTAGTAAAGATAGTTTTCACTTGCTACTCCTATTTAAAGGGAATTTATAAGGGCACTACAAAGTTTACTCAGGGCTAGCCCAGGATTGGGGCTAGCCCATTAATGAACAAAGTTTACTCACACTAGCCCATTTGTTTACTCATACTAGCCCAAACTTGAAACCCTCCTCCCAAACCCTCCCAAAGCCACCGGAGCCCTCCCCCCTCCCGCCGGAGCCCTTCTCCTCGAGTTTCTCCTCCTCCTCCTTGTCGATGGCTCCCAAAGTCTCGAAAAATCAAGGTACAAATCTTCTTTCTCCTTGTTCTATTGCATTTACAAATTTCTCCCAAAAATTTAAAAAATCCTATTGCATTTCGAAAATTTTGAGTGATTTTCTTTCCATTCTTCAAATAAGGACATACAAGTCCTGAATGGAGTTTAGGATGTAGTTTAGACGTTTACTTGGATAGTCGAACCCGATTTTAGGGCATACAATGTCGACAATCGTCGACAGTGTCGAGAAGTATCGGGCGGGACTGTAGAAATTTTTACAGTCCCATATAGATTTAGGGCTGTAGAGAAATCTACAGTCCTATATAAATTAAGGACTGTAGAAATTTCTACAGTCCTAAATTTATAAAGGACTGTAGAAATTCCAACAGTCCTAAAAAATTAGGACTGTTGAAATTCCTGCAGTCCTATATACGTATAGGACTGTAGGAATTTCTACAGTCCTAAATGTTAAATTAATTTAGAATGTTAAATAAAATTTTATTTTTTATCTTATAGTCATGACCCTCGGAAGGGCACTGTGGATGAAGATATCATGAGAAGACGCCCTACTGCGTCGATGCGTAAGGAACGCAATATTTCGCGTACTATTGCACCATGTGTCACTATCCGCGAGCCCGAGGCACACCATGAAGTGAGAAAACGTCGATTGACGAAGAAGACTGTCACTCGTTCGAAGAGACGTGCTCCTCCTAGTTCTTCCGGTTCTTCTTCCTCCTCCGATGAGGACATGCCAAATGTCCTACATGGGCCTACTGATGGTTCAGGACCTTTGCAGCCTGCAGATAGTCCTGTCGAGAGTCTCCCACAAACCCTCGGAAACCGGGCTACTGATGATTCATGACCTTCTGAGAAGCCACATAGTCCAGTCGAGACTCGTCCAAACGGTTTCTCTATGTTACCGTCGATCGAAAACCATATTGCATACCAAATATGGAACAATCCGGTAAGTACATTACGTGATGATAATTTTATATATAGTTGTAAGTTCAAAGTTCATCCAATTATTTATAGATAAGTACATTTTACATAGAGGTATAACTTCATCCAATTGTTTACTTTTTATGAGAGTTCTCGTATGTTGATGGTGATCAACCACGAAAAAAATGCAATACATGGAGGTATGAATTATTGGGAGACGATGTGAAGGCAAAAATTAGTCCCACCGGTTTACAATATTTGGGTAGCTACTCATATACGACGGTGGATAATGCACTGATATCAGCATTTGTAGAACGATGGCATCCTGAAACCAACACTTTCCATCTACCCAATGGGGAGTTGACGATTACCCTTGATGACGTCCATCATATATTGGGACTTAGGATTGATGGTCGAGTCATGATGAATCAAACTTTTGATGAGTCGAGCATCAACTTTTACGACCATATTGTGGATTATGTATCAGGGTGTCTGGGAGTTGATGCCACTAGTTTTACCGGTCTTCGAGAATTCAAGAAGTCCTACGGACTTTCTCTAAAATATTTGGAGGAGATATTCGTTGATCCGAACCCCGAAATGGATAATAGCGATAATGTGGCCCGCGGATATATGCAGTTCATCTTAGGGGTTGTTGGCATTACGGATAAGTCTGGAACGTCCATACATGCCAAATATCTCCTCAATTTGGACAACATTGACACATTGGAAGAAATATCTTGGGGAAGCGGTATACTAGCATACCTTTACCGCGAGCTTGGTGCGGCATCCCACGTGGGTTCGAAGACAATATCCGGATGTCAGACTCTACTCCATGTATAGATATATCTTTGTCAACTTGTATACATTATTTTAAATTTTGTTGTTTATTTTTGGACTAATGGTTTTTTAACCTGGTTACGTGAAGGCATGGATATACGAGAACTTTCCAACCCTGCAGCGGGCGAAACTGAACCGAGGGTATGACGAGAACCTTCCTAGAATGTGCCGATGGAAGCCAACTAAGGAAGATGCCAAACGTTCTCACACATTGGCCGCCCTACGGAATGCACTCGAAGATATGACGACAGAAGAGGTAAATTTAGACCTAATTTTGTACTTAATTGGTATTAATTGACTACGTTATGCTAAATTTTATGCGGTACAGATTATTTGGGATTCATACCGTGATTTGCAACAGACTAGTCGTCCATTACAACCAGTCGCTTTATATCACGGTCTTATCAGTTGTCATAAAATCGAGGAGGCTTATATGCCGGATAGAGTGCTCCGTCAGTTTGGCTACGTTCAAACTGTCCCAAAGCGCACTTTGAAAATAATAACTCCTCCGCGTGGTACAAAACCGCTAAAATATATTCCTGCGGCGTTCAACTAGGTATCAGACTTCTTCACCGAGTGGCAACGCCACGTTATTAGAGATACCGAACGACAAGCAGCAGTCAATATGACGGAGTGTAGCGACGACTACCTCGCCTACTACGCCGGTGTCGGACTACTTACCTTGTTCCAACGCGGAGGTGATATTGTGCGTGTACCTTCAGATCTTCCTGCCAAATCGGTCTTGTATACTGCATTGGTCAAGATGGTGAGCCAACTTATACACTTTAAGTTTGATATTTGCAAATGTTCATAACAAAAATTTTTAATTCTCATGAACAGGCAAGAAAAGTGAAGAAGTTGGGAAGAAGCCTCGTAAGTTGCCAGGGTTCGAATTATATGGCAATCAATGACGAACTCCAATAAATCGACAACGCTGGAGATTTTCTTTTCTTGAAAAATAGAGAGCAACGTACAAAGAGGCGGTATGAAGTTTAGGCCCCGTTTGAAGAATTGTAAAACTTTCAATGAATATGACTTTTGAGAATTGTAAAAGTTTAAACTATGAGTTTGAGTTGTAAAACTTTGAATTAATTTGCTACTATTGACACTTTGAATGAATTTGCTTCAATTGCTATAATTTGATAACTTGCTACAATTGCTACATACATACAATTTGTGTTCAAATTTTGCTACATACATACAGTTGTCAATTCTGTATACAGTGGAGCTAAATTTACTTATAACTGTGTATACAGACAGTGGATAAAGTTTAAGACTGTCAACAATTTGACAGTCCTAGTTTCTTCCAGGACTGTCAAAATGTTGACAGTCCTAAACATTATCCACTATCTATAGGCAGTTATATTTAGGACTGTCAACATGCTGACAGTCCTAAACTTACATATAACTCAACATGTTGACAGTCCTAGTATATACTAGGACTGTCAACATTTTGACAGTCCTAAACTTATATATAACTGTCCATAGACAGTGGATAAAGTTTAGGACTGTCAAAATGTTGACAGTCCTAGTATATACTAGGACTGTTAACATGTTGACAGTCCTAGTTTCCTGGCACTTTTACATATTGACAGTCCTAGTATCGATTAGTATCAATGCACAACATACAGTCAAAATCGATTAGTATCAATTAGATAGCTTCATTCATTGCACAACATATACACAACATACAGTTCAATATACAGTTAAACATACATGGCTCATTGCAAAAAATATATTTCAATATACAGTCAATCGATTAGAATATCAAAGTAGTCGTTCGGCATAATTTTTGGATCCTCCATCTTCATCATCTTCTTATAGGCAGTCATTGCATCCGTGTAGGGTGTCGTCCATGCGATCGCTTCCTCTGGTGCGTGTTTATACCAAAGCGTAGAAGGTGGCGGAATAGGAGAATGACCGATCAACCTTGGGATGACGAAGTGTTGTCCGACAAGCCCTATGCAACATAGATTGGATACTCCGTGTTCGGCCGGGGGAGCACACATTGGAAAGAAAGTATTGTTAATACCTTGTGAGATAATTACAATAGGTATCTTATACCTATTAGAGAATACGTAAGCAGCAGGCGGGACATCCATGTAATGGTCTGATCCGGTAACTGTTTCCGTACAAGGTATGCTTGCCAACAAATCTCCAACAATTTTTTCGCCGAGTATCTGCCTATAGAAGGGTAGTCGAGACTCCAACTCCTCTTACAGCTCTTCCCTAACCTGTCTCCATCCTGCTTCAACTGAATAGCCTAGTTGTCTTGCTAGTGCATGATATCCACAATGTCCATCCTTAGGAACATCAACAATAGACCAAATAAAATTTCGTATCTCAGGTAGAAAATTTTTAATGTATAGACAATAAGAACCCGAAAAGTTATCTAAACCCTCCGCCGTGACTGCATCGTTCGTTTTCTGTTTCTTTCCCCATTCGAATAGTAAGCTTACTCTTTTTCTGCGGAAATACCACCCCATCCATTACGGACTTTGCCTCCAAACCGCGTTCAATATGTTCAAACAAGGATGTATCTCTTTTAGTTGACTCATCCTCCTTCTTTTTTGCTCTACTCTTTCTTGACTGTGGTCTTCCCTTAGGAGTTCGAACAACAGAAGGCTCTTGCAATCGAGTTGTTGCCGGGACTGCAATTTCTTGGATTTTAACCTCTATGGATCTTCTCTCCGGTTCTGATGCGACACACCACCTTGCGTGCAGAAGTTTTACTTGTGGCAAAGCAAAGAAATCATCTTGAACTTCCACCGTCGGCATTATCGACAGCTGTCTACAACGTTGATCAATAACATCTATTGGAATAGGTATAGATTCACGACGATATTCGTTGATCTCATGTGCACAAGTCCGAGTGAATGTCGATATGAACAACCGCAAACCTCGAGATCATAACCCACCGACTTTGACCTACCAATCTCCTCAAACAATAAGCCCAATGCCTTGTGAGATACTACATGGATTAAACCATCCAAGAGGTGTTCATGCTTGTATTCATGCTTTGCAATATTGAGGCTCATCTCAAATGATGCTACAATCTCGTTCACCGTGGAAGTCATCATCAAATGAATCGATTGCCAAACGGAGACAAAATTATCGACCGATTACCGTAGATATCTTTTTAAACTTGAGTGTGATCCTTCGACCCGGTTCGTAGTGATTGTGCCATAATGCTTCACCATGTTCGTCCATGCTAACATGAATTGCTCTTTATGTGGTTCTAGCCAAGTATCTTTGATATAAGATATGCATGTCGGGTTACTCGTCTCCCACTTTTGTTGGAACATGTACCATGCTGTGTCGTAGCTGTCTGTAGTACTTGCTCGCCATACAAGACTCCAATCACTGTAGAATTCTTCGAAGCGAAGCATGTCGATTTTACCGTCCACATTTTTATATTTTCTCTTGCATTGAGCTTGGATATTTCGATTTATATGCCAAGTGCATAGTAGTCTATGCGCATGAGGAAATACAATCTCTATAGCATTTATCAGCGCATATTCTCTGTTGGTAACAAAAACAGAGGGCTCTTTGTAACCTGTGTAAAGGGATTGTAGTTTCCTCAACGTCTATGTGTAATCCTCTACTGTCTCACTCTTCATAAAACAAAAAGCGACTGTAAATATTTTTTCCGTAGACGTAAACCCAACAATGTGAAAAAGAGGCATCTTGAACTTGTTGGTCTTATATGTACAATCAAGATCAACACGTCTGCGAAGGACCGAGCCAAGTGTGTGCAATCAGGATGAACCCAAAACAACGAAAGGAGTTCATAAGTTTGTGGATATCTTCTATGGTACTCCACGTAGTGATGCTCCCCAAGCAATTTCAATACTTGCTGCATCGTCATTCTTCCTTTCATAATTTTAAATTTCGCTCTGGCCAAACTATTATAGATGGTCCTAATGGTAGACTTGTTCCCATCTTCTTTTTGTCGCACGACAGAATAATTTTTTTCGGTGCAACTCCGGAAAGGAACAATTCTTCAACCGACTTTCTCTCATCTTTCTTCAACCGTGCCACGTATGCATGACCCGTAAGTGTCCCTGGAATAGGATGATTGTGTCTTCCATTCTTAACTTCGATTATCCACTTCACATCTTCTACTTTTACAATCAACACCTTCAATGGACAACCACATTTTCTCGTCCCAACGTTTTTCTTAGGGATTTTTTTTCAACACCACCTTTTTTTTATGATGCTCCCTAAACACATCTCCTCTTTTCCACCCCAGCTCTACATATTTTCGGCCCGGCCGAGATCTGATGGATCTTGCAATGACAATTACTACGTTATGTCGTCTTCCAACTTCTCTGCACCACTCTAATGCTTCTTCCTGGGTTGCAAATTGAATATCCGTTGAGAATATATCATCCACATCAACACCAATAGCAGGATGTACCACAATATCTGTACAAGGTTGGTCCTATAACCAATATAAAATAATATAAACATTAATAACTTCATATAATTATCCAGGACTGTCACTATTTTGACAGTCCTATTTGTATATAGGACTGTCAAAATTATGATAGTCCTACTTTTATATAGGACTGTCGAAATTCTGACAGTCCTATATTTATATAGGACTGTAGAATTATTGACAGTCCTATATTTATATAGGACTATCTAATTTTTACAGTCCTTACACGATGACTGTCGAATTAGGGTTGTCGTTTGACGTACCGTACGTGCTTCGGAACAACCGACATGTTCTTCGGAACGTCCAGAGTGCATATTTAATGGATTGGATGATCCGACTTCGTCATCGAAAATATTTTCATGCATTGTTCCTACAATAGTAAAAAAAAACTAAATTTTTTTCTGACAATCTCAAAACTTATTCATCGTATGTTGTCGAAGACATACCGGAAGAATATTCGTTGGACAATCACCAAAACAAAATTCTCCTCCACTTGGGACCACAACTATCAATTTTCAAATTTAAGTTTAGACTTGGAGAATGAGAGTTTCTTCAAATCAAGGAAAAATGCATAAAATAGAAATTTTGTTCACTTATATACCTTGGTGTGGACTAGCCCCATGTAACTTTAAGAGTGACAAATTTGTAATTTTAGAAAAAAATACTTTGGGCTAGCCCCAAGTAATAAGTGTAGTGCCCTTATAAATTCCCTATTTAAAGAGAGACAAGTTCGAGGCATGCATAGTGCCATCCTTGCATCAAGACCGTTCGTACATCCTGACACAGAGAAGGGAAATATGATGCTCTCCATTAGTACGCAAGATTGCAGACTAATATATATTTCAGGTAATATCTGGTCATCTCCAGGTCAGATTAACCATCTGCACTCTGCAGCAGGGCGTGATTATGTGGGTATTGCCTGTAACAATGTAATATGAAATTTGAGACTCAGAGCTCACTAACTCAACATATCACTTGAAATAAGACGATGCTGCAAACTGGCACAAGTGCATTTACTCTGGGGACGAAGCCCCTACAAACTCAAACAACCACCAAGTCTTTCATGCATCTTTTTGAGCCTTGCATACTCGAAAGTAAAGTGTAACTAGAATATTCGATTTGAAAAAAAAAAATCATACAAAGAAGCATATAGCTGGAAAGGTGATGCAAATACCCCAAGAAGTGATCTTCCCGCGAATACTTACTGACCGACCGAAAAGGTTGATCACTGCAATAGCAAAGCCACACTACTAAGCATATGGAGAAGGTTTCTTCAAGTAAAAACCTTCCTCAACCTGCAAAAAGGAGAAAAAAAAATGAAGGATGTCAGAGTAAGGCACAGTGAAGCTATGGAACAAGAAGTAAGATGTTTGTTACATAGTCGACTTAATACAAGTGCACTCACTATTCGATGCACCAGATACACTGATAAGTCCTGATCATGTTCACCCTCACCGGCGCCTGTGCTGACGACCTGAACGTTCATCATCATTATATTCATATCTGTCCCTGTTCAAATGCTGCCCAGCATCCTCGTACCTTCTCCTCTTGCTTTCATTATAGCTTTTCTCATATTCAGCATGGGTTCTGCTCCTATGTTTATCTTCAGTTCTCTTGCTATCATCATAACTTCTCTCATCTTCTGCGTGGCCTCTGCCCCCATGTGTACCTTCATATTTCCTCTTGCTGTCATCATACTTCTTCTCATCCTCAGCACGGCTTCTGCTCCCATGTTTACCTTCGTTGACCTCATTGAAGTATTCCTTCTGTTTGTCTCTATTGTTCAAACTTGAGTGGTCCTCCATCCTGTGGTCTTCTGTGCTTCGACCATAATTCCCATAAGCTCTGGCATCTCTCTCTCTCAATCTCACTTCTTTTGATCCACTACTTCTAGATTTTAAATCTCGCGCATCAGCAATTCCTTCAGCTTCCCTCTTTCTTCCTACTCCTTCATTTTTGTACACATGAACATCCTTACTATTTCGCCTCGACTCAAAAACATCATCTCTATCCACCTTCTCCGAAGAACCCAAGTGTTTACTCTTACCTACAGAGTCGACATTGTCATTTTCTATTTTATTTTTTCCAGCATCATACTTTCTATCTGTTTTAGCACTAAAACCTTCTTCAGCAACAGATCTTCCTTGCCTTGCAGATTTACTAATCATTCTCTCATCATTTGCTCGTGCTTCTCTTCTAACCTTCTTGTCTTTGCTGTAATCACTGCTATCCTCAGAATCAGAATCAGAATCAGAATCAGAATCAGTGCTACTACTGTAATCAGAGCTATGACTATCACTGTCACTGTCATCAGAAGCCGAGTCAAATTCCCTTTTGGTAGTGTGCCGTTTCAAATCTGTTTTTTTCATAGTTTTATTATCTCGGTCGCTATTGGAACTCTCATCGTCTGTATCATGCCTCTTTTTCCTCCTACCAGATTCCATGTTCTCTTTCACAACTTTTTCAGATCTAACATGTTTAGAATCACTCTCAGCACCTGACTTTCTGATGCTTTTCCTTTCATGTTTCCTATCTTTAATGTTGATCTCCTTTTCACTGTGATTTTTATGGTCAATGGCACTACTGTCACCCCTGTGCCTTCTGCTGGATTCCCTATTTTTCTCTAATACCTTTCTTCGGTTTTTCTCTTCACTGTCAGTTTCAGATTGCTCGTCTTCAGAAACCGGCCTTCTATCTTTTTTCTCATTGACAGTTTTCTTCATACTATCGTGCCTTCTGCTGTGTTTTTCGTGTTCAATCATCTCCGTTCTTCTGCTTTTCCTTTTACAACCACTGTCAGAATCTGAACCATTCAGACTCTTGGTCTGTTGCTTTCCTGACTGTTTTTTCCTATATTTAGCATCTTCCATATCTGAATCTGTGTCATGCCTTCTGCTTGTGTCATGCCTTCTGCTGTGTTTCTCATGTTCAATTATCACTGCTCTTCTATTTTTCCTTTTATGATCAATGTCAGATTCTGAATCATCAGAGTGAGATCTTCGGCTCTTCAAATGTCCCTTTCCTGATTGTTTTTGCTTATATGTAGCAGCTTCCATATCTGAGTCTGAATCGGTGTCATGTCTCTTCCGTTTCTCTCTGTCCTTTTCTTCTTTGCTAGCAATTTCCTTGTTACGGATAGTATCGAAATCCGAACTGTCTGAATCGGTATCATGTCTCTTCCCTTTCACCTGCTTTTCTGAAACTCTTTTTGTGCTCTTCTTAACGTCAACATTGACATCATTAGCGGAGTCATATCCACCAGTACTTTTTCCATGCTTTTTCTTTCTTCTTTCATCATGTTTCCCGCCGTCGCTATCAGAAGTATCTCTGTTTCTTTTATCCTTATCATAAGACCTTGACTCAACCTTGCTTGCCTTCTCTTCTCTGTATTTTGTTGAACCTTTCACAATTCTGTGGTCTTCAATTGTCTGGTTTCCCCTCTTGATATTCTCTTGTGTTTCATTCAGCTGTCTATCATCATATCCTTCTTGTTGGGAAGTATCTTTCAAATTTTCCTGCTCATTCTGAATTTCACCTTCTTCGCTTCCAAGACTGTGTTCTTTCTCTTGTTGCTTTTCTTCTTCAATTTCATGCTCAGGTGATCCCTCCACACCTTTGATCCCAAGGGCAGCTCTGAAGATTTCCAGTTCTCTCTCTTTTCGTGCAGCAATTTGATGTGTCTGTGTATCTGAGAATCTGAAATAACACAAGCAAAATAAATGTCATGTTTTAAACAATTAAACTCAGTGTCAACAAAAGAAGAAAATGTTGATATCTCTCACCAATCATGAAGCCAATCTGAAGTATAATGTAACTGAAGCTAAAGACAGGCCCATATAGAATTAAATAAATAAAAAATCAGTCAGTTTTTTTAGATAGACAATGAAACTTCTATATTGTTAAAAACTTAAAACAATAATGAAGCCTTTATCCTATAACTTTTGGGTTCTGCTATTAGAAAATGAAGCTTAAAGTTACTGTGTAATATTGTTCTGTGCACAATTTAAAGAATTATCCCCAGTTAAAGTACTACTGATACTAATGGTCTTAAGAAGAATATATTATATTTCAAATAAGTATGCACAAGTAAGAAGGCATATTTTGTTCTATATGCATAAGCCAAATATTAAGCCTTTCACAATGCTCATGAGCCCTAAAGTTGCTTGCACACAGCACATCAATACTTCCTCACAAGTTGCAAACGCATTGTATCTTCATTCCTCAATACAGAGCTCAATATGGCAGAATAATATCACCCTTGTGACTATATAAAACAGGGGAATGTGTCCTTGTTCCCTTTCCACCATTCTCTTGATGAAGCCAAATTTAAGATCTTGGTACGACCACAAGTTTTGAACTCATTAGAGATGCAAGTTCAATATAAAACAAACCTTAGAATACCTTAAAACAAAGTAGCTCTATAGAAGTTCTGTTAAGAAAATCAAGCGCAACCATAGTTAATAAAAGCCATAATTTTGTTTACTCATCTCCCTACTAAGAATTGGCATGGTTAGTGACGAGCCCATTGACATTCACACTACAAAACTTGTTTGAAACATTTGTCAACAGTTCCACCTATAATTACTAGAGAACATAAATGAGATGAACTATGCTAGAAAGTTTTCTCGGTAAAATATTAACTTCATGATGGCTTTCCGCAGATCATTTTTTTGCCCGAGTATTCCTATGTATACATGAACTAACTCAGACACGGGCTTATAATTCATACGATCTAATTTTATAAACTAAAATACCGTATCTTTAGCAAATCATATAAAAGACATTAGTTTGAGGTAACATGGTATCTTAAGGGTCTGCTTGGCAATTGTTGAGATAGCAACTATGAGCCATGAGGTATTTTAAGAGTACCGGTTATGAGCGGTTATGAGGTGTCCGGTTTTTGGTGGTTTTAAGTAGCGGCTTTAAACCAATCCAAACCATACTTGGTAATTCATTAAGAGTGGCTATGCAAGTTTTTTACAAGAATAAAAATACCTATATGCCCATATATAAACAAACGCGCTTCCGAAGTTTCATTTCTGATGTTGAAGTCTGCTCGATGCATGATTCTTGGTAATGTCTTTATGGATATGTATCATACAATGTTCGATTTCGGCAATAACCAAATAGGATTTGCAAAGACTTCATGAATATGAATTTTTTGTGCATCGCCTTCGGTACTTAATTATATATTTTTTTTTGAGGATATAAATGGAATAAAATAATAATAAAACCTCAAAATCCGTCGATTTGGGGGTGTTTATAAAGATATTCAAAATTACACTAGACCGATTTTGAGGAGGTTTTGAGCCGACCAAAATCAGTACCTCAAAAAAAATTACAAAATATGGTTTTTTTTAAACACTTCATAAACGGCCGGCTAAAAAACACCCAAAACCGATGAAAACACGGTTGCCAAGCCCTAAGGATAGAATGCTATTAAAAGGATGGTCAGGTTAAATTTCAGATCATATTGGATGAGCTGGGCCAGGGTCCAAGTGAACGAAGTCCTAACATGTCAACCATGTTTAAAGTAAATGCAAGCATACAAATTTCTCAATGTCTTTCTCCCTAAAATTGTATTTTTTCTACAAAGATTTCATTTTTTTCTAAAAGAAGTTTTACCAAGTATGATCCACACATCAAACTATGTGATGTGCGCTACCGAAGAATTGTGCACTCTTTGTCTATAAATTAGAAAAAAAGGCCCCTCTAGCAAAGGAATTCTCCCTAAAATATCAAACTTTATGGAGGTTTTATGAGTTCAATCATTCAAGTAGATACTACCAATACATCGATATATTTCTAATGGAAATTAAACGTGAATTCCGAAAGAGAAAGAAACAACAACCTCTTGGAGGAAGCGGCGGCGGGGGCGGAGGAGTGCTCGGCGTCGATGGACCTCCGGGCCTCGTCGAGCTTGGAGGATATCTCGGCGTCGGTGTAGCCCTGGTCGGCGAGGGTCTCCTGGAGGACGAGCAGGCGGAGCTGGATCTGGCGCTTCCGGTCGTGCTCCAGTATGTCCTTGTTCGCCTTCCTGATCCCTCCGCCGCCGCCGGATCCGGCGGCGTAGGGGTCGTCGCCGGAGGCGGGGGCGGCGTTGGCGTTGGAGCGGGGCCTGACGAAGAACTTGTTGGCCTGGACGTAGCCGTTGGTGCCGGAACCCCTCGCGGTCTGGAGGCCGATCCCGTTGTACATGGCGGCTAGAGGTGGGGTGGGATAACCCTAGATGCTTGGGGGAAGGGACAGAGGAAACCCTAAAATTAAGATCGGGAATAGGAGGAAATTATATTTCTTGAGGGAGAGAGACCAGCGATTGGCAACCGTCTGAGGTAAATATCTAAAATGATTAGATCAAGATAAGAAATATATACAACAAGATCAGAGTGGCGCAGCGGAAGCGTGGTGGGCCCATAACCCACAGGTCCCAGGATCGAAACCTGGCTCTGATAATTTTTTTTCTTTTTTCCTTATGAGTGATGAACGATGTTTTAAAAATCGGACCGGAGATCGACTCGGTCAGGACACTAGATTTTGTCAAACCGGTTCAACCAGTGCATTAACCCAGGTTGGATCAATTATATAGACTTATAAATTATAATCTTGTATTGAATATATTACATATTACATAAATACACATTTAAGTAAGTTTTCAAATTTAAGTGACATTTCAGTTCTCTCATAGTAAGTACTCTTGGAAATTACTATATTTCAGTTAGCTTTAAACCAAAAAAAAAAAAAAAAAAAAATCAAGGTCAAACTGGTTCAAAATCCAATTGGATCAAACGGTTTAATGGTCTAACCGGACGGATTGACCGGGTTAATAAAAAACACCAATTTTGAAGAAAAAAAAAATTACCGGATCAACCTTGAACGGGACCAAAAAAGTGACGGTTCACGAGTTGACCGGTTCAACCGGTCGGTCCGGTCCGATTTTTAAAACATTAGGGATGATCATTATTCGATTTCTGTTTCATATTCTTATGAATATGGGTAGGGGTGAGCATTATTTCCTCAATCGTAACTTTGAAATACGTTTTGAAAAAAAAAAAAATTTAAATACAATAAATATGTGTGTACAAATTATAATTTTTAATATAATTTAACTGAGATTCAAACTCTTGGCTCGACCCATTAAACATAGAAATAGCTCGATCGAACAAACCGAATCGATTATTCGCTTCGATTTTGGTTTTGGCTAATTTCGATTCGATTTTGGTTTTTGATGTTTAGAATTTCAGTTTATTTGCTTTTGACTATATTGGTTCACATGAAACCGAATAAATCGAACGCGCAACCCTAAATATAGGGGTGAGCATTATTCGATTTTGGACCAAAAATTGAACCGAATGAGAGATTCGGTTTTGAAAATACTAAAATTTCTTATTCGGTTTTAGTCCAAAACAAAAAACTGAATAAGATTTATACAATTATGTAAATACTCTAATTCTATGCATATTTTGTGACAAAAAAATATGTATATTTTGAAAAGAACAATTCTATGTATATATTTTGAAACACAACTTTGTGCACAATTTTTAAATACAACAAATGTGTGTATAAATTATAATTTTTAATATAATTTAACCACGATATTAACTTTGAGTATGATCCATTAAACAATATCAATAGTCCAACTGAACAAACAAAATAAACCGAATAGCTTATTCGGTTCGGTTCGGTTCGGTTCGGTTTCGGTTTCGGTTTTTGCTAATTTCGGTTCGATTTTGATTTTGGATTTTTAGAATTTCGATTTTGACTATTTCGATTCGGTTGAAACCGAATAAATCGAATGCTCATCCCTACCTAATTGTAGATGTTGTCCTCATTGTTGCACCAAAAAAATCGAAACTTAGCTCTAGTATTTTTTTTGTATTTCTCGTTCATATTTCTATGAATATGCATGTTATCCTCAATGTTGCACGAAAAAACCAACTACGATCGAAACTTGGCTCTAATATCATTTTGTGAAATTTTCGGGTATTTTTCATCTATTTTTTGTAATTTTGTAAAAATAATAATGACCATATCGAAACTTGCCTCTAATATAATTTTGTAATTTTCCAGGATTTTTTTATCATCATATTTTCTGTTTTTTTAAAAATTTAGGTATTTAACGTAACGTGACATTTTTGTATATAACTCTATTTTGTTATATAATTAAGTGTATCCATGTCTCTAGCACTCTCCTTTTTTTTTCTCGAACATAAAACATCGAGAGATTTTTTTTGGGTGCAACAATGAGGACATCACCCATATTTAGAGGTGAGTGTCCGGTTCGTTCGATTTCAACCGATCCGAAATAGTCAAAATCGAATAAACTAAAATTCTAAAAACCCAAAATTGAACATAAATTAGCTATAGTCGAAACCGAATCGAACTGATATATTCGATTCGGTTTGTTCGATTGGACTATTTCTATTATTTAATGGAACAGTCACACAAGTTGAAATTATGGTTAAATTATATAAAAATATATAATTTTATACATATATTTGTTGTACTTCAAAGTTGTATTAGTTGTTAAATTATAAAATTTGGACTTCAAAACACATACACATAATTGTCGTTTTCAGAATATACACAAAAAGTACACACTTTTCATTATAACAAATGTATGAATTTGAGGGTATTTATATAATTGGATAAGTCTTATTCGATTTTCGGTTTTGAACGAAAATCGAAATCCAAAACCGATTTTTTTTTTTTGATATTTTCAAAATCGAAATCAAACCATTTTATTTTTCAAACTGAATCGGATCTCTTATTTGGCTCGTTTTGATTCAGTTTTTGGTCCAAAATAGAATAATGCTAATAACGAATTTCGATTCTAGTGTTTATTAGTATGTTATGTTAATGATTATCTGAGGACATATGAGTTCCCAGATATAATACAATATTGAGTCGTAGCCTATTATGTCCAACAATACAATCTTTGATTGCCGACTTCTCGTCATGTCATGTCATGTCATGCCATGTCCAATATTACAAACCTCTGATAGAGACCAAATCAGAGCACCATCCCCATACTTATAGCTCTTCCCACAGAGCTAACCCGAGCAACATCTTAAGACATAGCAGCTCTGCTTCGAGCTCATTTTCTAGATCGTTTTTTCCACGAGTTATGCTATGACTACAATCAAATGCCTACAACCCTCTTACAACCGCCACGTGGTGGCCGTCCATTGGAGGAGGAGAGAGAGATGGAATCCGGTGGCTGTCCGGATGGTCGTCACGTGACCGAAATGCCACGAGGCGGTCGTTCATTGGAGGAGAGGTGGGACCGAAGGTGGCCCACATGGCATGGAGATGAGAGGGTTGTAAGAAGATTGTAAACATTTGGTAGTAATCTTAACATTATTGTTTTTCCACAGTGGATCACCATCTCCATTATCTCCTCAATAACAAGAAATTCGAACTGCTCATTGCGATTTTGAAAACTTTTGGAGGTTATTTTGTTGGCACCCTAAAATGTTGGTCTGTGTATGTGTCGGATCTAGACGAAATCATGAAGAGAAAATGGCTATTTCAAATCATCAAATTCCAAAACGGTCTAAAAGCAGCCTTTGAATTTAGACCATCAATAGAAAATAATGATAGGTATCCATCCACTTTCATGTCCTCCTAGTAGGGGACAAATGTGTTTTGTTGAAATAGAAAAGTGAAAAGTAGGAAGTGAAAGATTAGATTTTTTTTTTTTGGTTGATATGAAAAAGTGAAAAGTAGAAAGTGAATTAATATATTATAATAATAATAAATTATAATTAATTTACATAATAATTTAATAAAGTAAATAATTGGTTTGATAAATTAATTACTAACTAATTAAAAAAATTAAAATTATACTTAAAATTGAAATTATTTTTTGATTAGTTATTAGTTAATCTAATAAATAATTATTAATAAATAATTAGTATTATTCGAATGTGGCAGTCGTTTTTTTATTAGTATTGCTTAATAAAAAATTAATAAGCAATAATTAAATCAACTGTCAAACAAATAATTATAATTAATTACTAAATAATTAGATAATTAATTGTTCTATATTAATTAGTTACTAAATATTTGTGATTAACTAAGTACTATATATATTAATTAATTATTTATTTCTTTTTAATTTATATTCTAAATAAAAGAGAGGATGTTGTTTTATGTTTTTCGAATTTGGAGGTGAGTCCCATTGGGAACAGAAACTGCACATTGCTTGTAGTGGTAGCCCAGTGGAGTCTGGGATGTAGCTTCCTATAGAGTGTCCCCTGTATAAATAACCCATGTCATGGCTAAAATTAAGACTTTGTTCCATTTTCATGGCCTTGGCGTTGGCAACTGTTTTAACATTGTAACAGAAAATCGGTTTCCAAGCGATCCTGATCTCTCTCAATCCATGTGGATTACGAGCTTTTCCGTAGAAGTCACTGCAATAAAAGTATTTGTTGTTCGGCCAGGTAGCAATATTTCAACGTCTTGTAGTTCTGAAGCATCCGAAAAAATTCATCGTCGTTAGGAAGAACCCACTTGCTTTGGTTTCGAATTGTCAACGGAACAAAGTGATCACATATAGTTCCTTCACGATTGGTTATTAGTTGGATACTTCGAACAAGATCATGGTTCAATGGTCCGAGAGGCCTAAATGCACAAAATATTTCAAAACTATGCACTTTTAGCTATTACTATTTCTTCTCTTTCTTCTAACAAGGTCTAGATTCGAATCCAGGACCTCCCAATACTTCTCATTAGTCACAATCGCAATGCTAGATGACCTTAGAAGTTTGAGTTATTTACAATAACTACTTCTATGTTTTTTTGTTTATATAACACATAATACTCCTGCTTTTAAATAAATTATACTGACTACCCTTTTCTTTAGAATTTTTTTTTTAAAAAAAATTGGGAGTAGTTAGTGTTAGAGAAAATTTGAGTTACACCTCATTTTATTTAACCATATTTAAGGTGCACCCCACTGCTTTACCATAATGTGCAATATCTCCCACTTCCATCAAAAACTAACGGTCAACTCTGTTCACGGTTAATTTTTGACCAAAATACTCCTTCCCTCTTTCCAAGCTGGGGAGGGGAGACTGATAATAATGGTAATTTGATAGGAATATTTCGGTCAAAAATTAACGATCAGCGGACGAAAGTGAAAGATATTGTACATTATGGTAAAGCAGTGTGGTGTACCTTGAATATGGTTAAACAAGATGTGGTACAACTCAAAATTTCTTTTAGTGTTATAACTTTTTATTTTTATTTTAAAGTAAGGGTACCCCGTATAATAAACTAAAAAAGTAGAAATGGTTAGTATAATTTTTTTTAAAATAGAAATATTTTGTATTATAAATAAAAAAAATATAGGAATAATTTGTGTAAATAATCCTATAAGTTATGTTTGAATATTTCAAATTCTTCAAGAGTTAGGGTAGACTATGGCACCTCAGACCCTATAGTAGATCCATCATTGTTTGACTGCCCGAAACTAGCAATAGAGTCCAAAAACTATAGTGTTTGAATATTAGATTCTCTTATCAGAAAAATTTGTTCAACCGATAATATTTTTAAGAATTATTTACATTTATTATTTTTAAATTTTTTGTTTATAGTACAGGGTATCTATGTTTTTAAACTAATTATACTGACAACTCCGTCTTTTAGAAAAAAAAATTTAAAAATAGAAATAGTTAGTGTTATAACTTTTATTTTTATCTTAAAGTAAAAGTACTCCGTGTAATAAAACAAAAAAAAGTAGAAGTTGTCGGTGTAATTAGTTTAAACGTAGGAGTACCTCCGTATAATAAACATAAAACATAAGGATAGTTAGTGTAAATAATTTTATTTTTAATTATATTAGGTAAAACAAAATTTGTTTAGAGAAATTAAAAAGAACGACAGACTTTGCCAACTGAGTTGGTGAATTTTTTAAGTAGTAAAATTTTACCAACTGGATTGACAAAAATTTAAGATTATTTTTGCCAATCGTGTTGGCAAAAAATTGTTTACTTGGTTTTTGAGCAATTCTTAGACAAGAGTGTTTAAACAAACTGTAGTTAATGGATGAGTACTTCTTTGAACATCTTGATCAATGCCAACATTGTGCCGGCATCTTAATTAATAATGATAATTATCAAAACTACTGATGGCATCATTTTGATGCTTAGAGCAAAGAGGAAATTATATTTTCATTCATCTTTAAGCAGGAGCAATAAACAAAGTCACAAACTAAATGTGCCAACTATCGAACTTGAGTGACTCTTGTTGTTACCGAGCAGAGGAATAAGACTTCGGCTGGGTGACAGAAGGTCAGTGGATCGAGCCACGGAAGCGTATTATTCCTTTCATTTATAAATGATGAAAGTTGAAGAACAGTGGGTCCAAAGATATGCAATGCAGTGTGCACAAAAATTTCGAACGTTACGTCGGGTTCCGTACGTTATGTCAGAAAGTCAAAAAAAATAAAACTAAATGTGCCATCTCTATTGGCAAAATTTCGTCAAAATTCAACTAAGACAAAAATGTGCCAAAAACCAAACTATTAAACCCGCCCCTCCTCCTCCTCCTCCTCCTCCTCCTCCTCTTAAACTGGATCCCACTATTAAACCGACTAAGACAAAAATGTGCCAACTCTGTTAGCAAAATTCTGCCAAAAATAAGAAATTCGTCAACGGATTTGACAAAATTTCAGCATTTCAAAATTTCGTCAATCAAGTTGGCGAAGTCTATCGTTTATTTTAATTATTCGAAACATGTTTCATTTTTTTCTAATATAATTAAAAATATTATCGGTTTAGCAAATTTTCAGTTCTTTTATTCTGGCTGATTTGTAAACAAAGTACATAAACTAGGGTATAAATCGATTAGAGATCGATTTATGACCATCAAAGATCGATTTATTCCGGATTGGAAAATGAGTCGGATTGGTGGAGGTCGTGAGACGACCGAAGGGTCGTGAAGAAGTCGAATGCTATGCTAGTTAAGCCAGTCACGAGTCCATTGAGGCTCTTCGACGACCTCACTTAATGGATATGATTCTTTGTCTGCTAGCTAGCTAGCGCGCTTCTTTCGAGTCATAATAGTATAAACTTTTATATTTGTACAATTTGCTAATATGATCTTTCAAAATTAGCAACTTACTGTCATGAATTTTCACATTTACAGTTAGTGCCATGAACAATTTTTTCTTCTGTAAGTTAATACCATGAAGTGACGATACTAGCTTACAAAGTAAATATTTTTTTGTGATGTTTACTTGATAACCGTAGTTCATGGTATTAACTTAAAATTTTAAAATTTCAGAATAGAAAACTGCTAATTCAGAAAGACTAATTCTAAAGGCACTCCAAAATTTATTTAGGCCAGAGGAAACCCTAAAATTAAGATCGAGAATCGGAGGAAATTATATTCTTGTCACGCACCAGTCCCAAAATGCCGAGGGACTGAGCACGTGGGCAACGGCCAGCAGCACGCACCGATGGACAACCCAATTTAATGGATCCATCAGGGCATGCTTAAGCTGTAGTCTAGCAGTAAAATGTTACAAGTCTCAGGTATTTCTAATCTCATCCACAGAATAACGCAGAGTAATGCCAGAAATAATGCAATGGAAATAAATGAGCAATATCAAATAAGATTATCTCGGGAAACAATCCGAGAATTAGTCTGTTACATTTAAGGAAAAGACAGGAAATAAAATGCTGAAAAATGAAAATACTGGGTAGATGAAGCCGGTACTCAGGAGAAGTCTTCTGCCACTATCTCGTCCTCGATTCCTGGTTCTGCTCCAAGGAGTGCTCCTGTACCGTACACCTCGGGGTAGTTCTCGTCAGCTGTACCTGGGGACATAATCCGGATCCAGGTCCTCAGGGGACAGCAAGGTACAGAAAATACAAGCCAAAATAAAAGCAGTGCAGCAGATAATTAAACAAGAGGGTAAGCTATGTAACCAGCTAAGTGATATGCAATATGAGAGCAGCACTAGAACTCAGGCTGAAGCCACTACAAGCTCTGTGTCGGGGAGCCGGTAGCGGCAATAACTATGAATTATACTCTGAAATATACTATGTTTTATATATATAATATCAGCTTGTAGTCTGTGTGTCTCTCCCTACCCAATGTAATCCCACGTCTCATGTCCACGATGCCTCATGTCCACGTCACGCACAATTATAACTAATGCAGCAAGTCTGATAGCTATGAATCAAATGTCTAAGAATGTAAAGTCTATGTCAAAAATATGCATCCTATACAGAATCATCTTGAATGTCTCAGGAAGACTCTGTCTCATGAAATAGTGTCAAGTGTCCTGGGTTCAGAAGTACTTGATAAGACAAGTACGAGCATTATCGGGTCTCGATATCCATGTCTATGTGACGTTACACAACTCCGCGTACGGAGTTGGCACCCAACTATGATCGGACACTAAGCACGTCACCCGTTTCCTAGGTTAAGCAGTTAAAACAAGTTTACAATTAATTCCACAAAAAATCAAGTAAATTACTATGTCAAGAATTACTGAGACTTGGCAAGTTTTACTTGCCCACTAATGCATAATTAAGTCCAAAAAATATTTAGCAAGCTGCAGGGTTTGGCAAGGTACACTTGCCTGTGGTTCCGGCTCTGATTGCGGCTCTGACTTCGGTTGGATTTGCAGGCGATACTCCGGTTGCTGAAACAAACACCACCATCAGATCCAGAAAATATCAATCAGCTAAAAACGCCTGTCCTTGATTCCAATTTGGAGACAAGGGCAAAAACGACAATTTCGGGTCAAAACGGGGTCCACATGCGGGCCCGCTTTGCACCAAAAAATGTGTCAGGGTCAAAGGTCTCCAAATTCACCAAACTTAGTGTCAACAGGTCAGGAACGATGATACGAACCCAACAGAACTTCCAGAATTGGATTCCGATGAGCCGAACACAAAATCGCCGTCGAGCGGGGCCTGTGGGGCCCACGACACGCGATTTCGTCAACGTTCTCAGAATCGAACCAAACTTGACCCACAGGACCAGCGTATCGCTACGAGTCCGATGGCACAAGTTTCGTCTCGATCCGACGTGTGTATACAAAGTTAGGGCGCATTCCAGAAAGTACGAATACGGGGCGATGTCCGCGGATACGCGTTGATCCCGGTGTGCACACACACCCGAATCGACTTCTGCGAAATCCCACACGTCCGTATCGACGACGCGCACGAATCTGTGAAGACCGCACGCGACCAAGTCATCCCGTTTGGCGGGACGTACTCAGTTCCGGGGTGAAACAGGGTCTGGTTTTTCCTGTTTTTGGATCGCCGTGTGCGATCACCACAGGATGCGATGCCCTGAACGATTTGTCCGGACACCGAGAGGGTCATACAGGCTTCGCAACGTAATTTGCGGAATCGAAAACGGAGCTACGAGCAAGAAGATACACGCACTTGAAGGGGACCCGAAAAACCGGGGGCGAATCGTGTCCGACACGTGTCCGGACACAGGAAATAGGAATTAGGGTTAGGGTTTTGGGGATCTGGCAGGAGATGGGCGGCTCTGCGGCGGGGGAGGCCGGCCGGAGGGGGCTGAGCGGCTGCGGGCGGGACTGGGCGGAGGCGGCGGCGGTGAGCACGGCGGCCGGAGGCGGCGGGGCGCTGTGGAGAAGGAGGAGGAAGGAAATCGGGGCCGGTGGCGGCTGGGCAGCGGGCCGGAGGCGGCTGCGGCGCTGTCGGCGGAGGCACGGGGGTTCAGGCGGAGGCGGCGGCGACCGTGGCGGTGGCTAGGGCGGTGAGGGGTGTCGGCCAGGGGGGGAACTAGGGTTTATATAGGCGGTCGGGGGCCAGGGGTGGCCGGTGAGGCGGCGACGAAGCCGGGGTCGTGGAGCGAGGGGCGCGGCGGGGAGGAATGGGCTGGCGGCGACGTGGCGGAGCCGCCGGCGGAGGATTCGGCGGAAGAGTCGGGCCGCAGAGGCGTGGGGGAGAAGCGGGTTCACGGGTCGGGCGGCGGTTCGGGTTTGACCGACCCGACCCGTTAGCCCAAGGGCTGGGCCGGGTTCGGGTCCAATGGGCCGGGCCGGGCTGGGTTAGGTTTTTGATTTTAAAATAAATAAATCAATAAATCAATAAATAAATAAATTAATAAATACATAATAATAGTTTTCATGTGTTTTAAAATAGGTCCGGGGTCCGATAAATTCCAGAAAAATTGCCCTAAGTCCAGTTTTTCATTTTACATCCAAAAATATTATTTCCATAATATTTTAATATCATTTATTATCATTTAAAAATCATTTAATAAATAAAACCCTGTTTTTAAATTACAAAAAATTCCCAGAAAATTCCAGAAAATTGTGAAAAATCCAGTTTTAAAAATTTTGAAAAATCAGGGGGTTTACAATTCTTGATGGAGATAGACCAGCGATTGCCAACCGTCTGAGGAATGAAGATGAGAAACATATTCAATTAGATCAGAGTGGCGCAGCGGAAGCGTGGTGGGCCCATAACCCACAGGTCCCAGGATCGAAACCTGGCTCTGATAAAACTTCGGTTTTTGTTTTTTTCATTCTTATGAAAATGGGTAGTGATGAACAATGTTTTAAAAATCGGATCGGAGATCGACTTGGTCAGGACACTGGATTGGGTCAAACCGGTGAACCAGTTATATAGAATTATAAATTATAATCTTGTATTGAATATATTACATACTACATAAATACACATTTAAGTAAGCTTTCAAATTTAAGTGACCTTTCAGTTCTCTCATAGTAAGTAATCTCGAAAATTAGTAGTTTTCAGTGAGCTTTAAACAAACAAAAAAATGAAAAAAATAAGTCAAGATTAAACCGGTTCAAAATTCAACTGGGTCACCGAAGATGGACGGAAAAGGATGGGCTTAGGAAGTTGCGGTTTAGTGGTCTAACCGGCCGGGTTGACCGGGTTAATAAAATAACACCGATTTTTGAAAAAAATACTGGGTCAACCTTGAATCGGACAAAAAAATGTTATCGGTTCACGAGTTGACCGGTTCAACCGACCGGTCCAGTCCGATTTTAAAAACATTGGGGATGAGCATTATTCGATTTATGTTTCATATTCTTATGAATATGAGTAGGGATGAGCATTATTCCCTCAATCGTAACTTTGAAATACGTTTTTTAAAAAAATCTTTGAATTACAATAAATATGTTAATTTTTAATATAATTTAACTGAGATTCAAACTCTTGGCTCGACCCATTAAACATAGAAATAGCTCGATCGAACAAACCGAATCGATTATTCGGTTCGATTTCGGTTTTGGCTAATTTCGATTCGATTTTGGTTTTTGATGTTTAGAATTTTAGTTTATTTGCTTTTGACTATATTGGTTCAGCTGAAACCGAATAAATCGAACGCTCACCCTTAAATATAGGGGTGCACATTATTCGATTTTGGACCAAAAATTGAACCGAATAAGAGATTCGGTTCGGTTTCAGTTTTGAAAATACTAAAATTTCTTATTCGGTTTCGGTTTCAGTCCAAAATCGAAAATCGAATAAGATTTATACAATTATGTAAATACCCTAATTCTATGCATATTTTGTGACAAACAAAATGTATATTTTGAAAACAACAATTCTATGAATATATTTTGAAACACAAATTTGTGCACAAATTTGAAATACAATAAATGTGTGTATAAATTATAATTTTTATTATAATTTAACCACGATATCAACTTTCGGTCTGATCCATTAAACAATATCAATAGTCCAACTGAACAAACAAAATAAACCGAATAACTTATTCGGTTCGGTTAAGTTTCGATTTTTGCTAATTTTGGTTCGGTTTTGGTTTTGGATTTTTATAATTTCGATTTTGACTATTTTGATTCGGTTGAAACCGAATAAACCGAATGCTCACCCCTACCTAATTGTAGATGTTGTCCTCATTGTTGCACCAAAAAACTCTCCTAGATTGAAACTTAGCTCTAGTATTTTTTGTATTTCTAGTTCATATTCCTATGAATATGCATGTTATCCTCAATGTTGCACGAAAAAACCAACTACATCGAAACTTGGCTCTAATATAATTTTGTGAATTTGTCGGATATTTTTCATCTATTTTTTGTAATTTTGAAAAAAAATCTACCATATCAAAACTTGGCTCTAATATAATTTTGTAATTTTTCAGGTTTTTTTTATCATCATATTTTCTGTTTTTTTTAGAAACTTAGGTATTTAAGGTAATCGTGACATATTTGTATATAACTCTATTTTGTTATATAATTAAGTGTATCCGTGTCTCTAGCACTCTCCAATATTTTTTTCTCGAACAGAAAACATCGAGAGGTTTTTTTTGGGTGCAACAATGAGGACATCACCCATATTTAGAGGCGAGTGTCCGATTTGTTCGATTTCTATCGATCCGAAATAGATAATTAATAGCTGTATATTAATTCGTTACTAAATATTTATGATTAATTAAGTACTATATATATATATATTAATAATTTTTTTATTTAAATTTTTTTTTCCAATTTACATCATAAACAAAAAAGAGGATGTTGTTTTTGGATTTGAAAATGGGTCCATGAAGAACAAAAATTGCAAATATCAAATCATGTTCCCGCGAACCAAACAGCTGTACGAAGCGACGTCTTTGATTTTGATGCCGGGTGTAGTACCCACGTTGCTGGTGGATTGCTCAGCACCGTGTGAATGTGGATTGTTCTTCCTACTACTAATAATCAATCCGCTGCTAGCCCAGTGGAGTCTGGGATGTAGCTTCGTATAAGGAAGCTGTAGAGTGTAACTTGGTGGCACGGTGCTTAGAATCCGGCCTGCCTCTCATGGGCTTAACAATTAAATTCTTAATTCACCCATTCGATATTTTAAATCAAAATAGGTGTGTTTATGTTCAGGTACAATTAACTCAGACTGGGTTGCACAGTGTTATAATCCGGCCTTGCCTCTCATGGGCTTAAACATGTAACTTAGACTGGGTGGCACGGTGTTATAACACTACCAGAATAAGTCAAATTAGTGACGTCTAAAAACGTCGCTAAATGGCAAAAAAATGTCGCTACATAATTTTAGCTACGTCTGTAGCGACGTTTCGATGAAGTCGCCTTTAAGCTAGTCGCTAAATGGAAAAATGTCGCAAAACGTCACTATTTTTGAGTTGTCCGCGACATGCAAGTCAGGGTCAATCCAATTTCATTTATTCGCCAAGTAGGCAACACGAGTACGTGATTTATTTGGCCAAGCAGGCAACACGAGTACGTGATCTGTTTCACCAAGCAGGCAACACGAGTACGTGATATACACGAGGACATTTGAACATGGATACTTGCAGAATCAATCATGCACGGAATGACTACTTAGTAGTCTTCCGAGGTTTGGATGAAAACAAGGCAACATTCAAGCAGACAAGCATGCGTTTCTAAGGAACATAAGCAGACACGTTGCTCGGACCCGAAGGTAAGTCGAGAGGTGAAACCGTTAAGGGACTTAGCATGCGAGGGTCTGAATATAAGCAGTATTTTATTTTCCAAGTTCTAGCAAGCAATACAAGTTGGGATTATTCCCTTAGCTAGGTGCGTTGGATTTATTAGCATGCAGGGGGTGATCCACCTAGCGACTAGCATGTATTATTCCAGATTTTATGTGTGCTGGCTAAGCAAAGACAAGTTTATCGTAGCCACCCACCTTAGCGATGATTCGCCTCGGTAGAGCGATACGTCAAGCGAGCCTCTGAAAGCCTAAGCCGGATTCCTGTAGCGACAAGTCTGAATATCTTTTGCTTCTCGTTTGAGGCAAAGCGGGTCGGGACAGTTGCACTTCTGCCGATTGAAACGGCAGTCCGCTAGAGCGGAACGGAGTGTTACATCCTACCCAACTTAGAAAAAGTCTCGTCCTCGAGACTTACTAAGGACAAGCAGTACGTTTCAATCAATTTTGATTTAACGATACAAGGCTGAGGCAAACCTATACAAGTCGTTGTACTTGTTTTATTTGGATATTCACTCACACAAGCATCGAGATCGGCATATCGCTTAGTCAGGATCGTGCGCACTTTCGAAGTGCACTTCTAGCGTGAACACGTCAACCAGCTTAGTGATAGTGAAGTCTTAGCACTCGAGTTTCACCTTTCCTTAAGTCTTGGATGGTGCACTAGTTCAAGGCGTCCCTCGAATAGATGCATTCAACCAAACTTAGAGTTAGCGAAAATCGGACAAGCAACTGCGATACTCTCAAGCGAAAATCGGACACAAAATTAGGGCAAATTGCAGAAAAGTCAGATACGGGGCGATGTCCGCGGATACGCGTTGATTCCGGTGTGCACGCACACTCGAATCAGCTTCTGCGAAATCCCACACATCCGTATCGACGATGCGCACGTATATATGAAGACCGCACGCGACCAAGTCATCCCGTTTGGTGGGGCGTACTCGGTTCCGGGGTGAAACAGGGTCTGGTTTTTTCCTATTTTTGGATCGCGGTGTGCGATCACCACAGGACGCGATGCCCCGAGCAGTTTATCCGGACACCGAGAGGGTCATACAGGCTTCGCAACGCAATTTACGGAATCGAAAACGGAGCTACGAGCAAAAAGTTACAAGTACCTGAAGGGGACCCGAAAAACCGGGGTCGAGTCGTATCCGACACGTGTCCGACTCGTGTCGGACACAGGAAATTAGGGCTAGGGTTAGAGCTTGGGATTCCGGCCGACTCCGGCGGAGGGCGGCGGCTGGCTGAGGCGGAGGGGGCCGGGGGTGCTGCGGCGGAGGGCGGCGAGGCGTCCACGGTGGGGGCGGCGGCTCAGGGCGGCCGGCAGCGGCGTCGGTGAGCTGCTGTTGCTGTCGGCTGCTGCTGTCGACTGCGGTGGCCGTCGCCGGAGACGAAGGGGAGGGGAGCAAGAAGGAGGGGGAGCCGGGTGGTTGTCGGCGAGGGCGGGCGGCACCGCGGTGGTGCCGTGGCGGTGGTCTGGGTGGGAGAGGGCGGAGAGTCTGAGGCGGTGGGGCTCGGGGATTAAATAGGGGGGAAACAGAGAGGGGGTCGGTCGGGACGTGGAGGAGAAGGCGGAGGCGAGGGGGTCCAATGGGCGGCGGCCCAGGGCGGCGCGGGGGCTGCTCGAGGGGCTGCTGCTGCTGTTGCTGCGGCGTGCGGCGGAGGGGACGGAGCCGGAGGCGGAGCGCGGTGCTGGGCGGCGACGGCGGCGAGGCGTGAGGCGGCGGTCGGCGCAGCGAGTGGTGGCAGTGGGGTGGCGGTCCGGTGGCTGTGACGGTGATCGAGGGGAGACGCTGGCCAGGGGGGGGTTTATAGCGGCCAGAGGCGGTTGGGGAGGCCGAGGCGGGCGGGGACGCGGCCGAGGATGGCGGGGGCGTCGTGGCGGCCGGAGCGGGCGGAGGGCGCGGTCGTGGCGGCGGAAACCGCGGGGGTGACCGGGTGGGGGAGACGGGCTAGCGGGTTCGGGTCGGGCGGCGGCGGATCCGACCCGACCCGCTAGGAGCTGGGCCGGGCTCGGGCCCAGTGGGCCGGGCCGGGCCGCGGGCTGGGTCCGAAAAATAATTAAAATAATAATAATAGTAAACAAATAAATAAATAAATAAATAATTAAATAATTAAATAAATAGTTTTTAGGTATTTAAAAATAGGTCCGGGGTCCGATAAATTCCAGAAAAATTGCCCTAAGTCCAGTTTTTCATTTTACATCCAAAAATATTATTTTCATAATATTTTAATATTGTTTAATATCAATTAAAAATCATTGAATAATTAAAACCCTGTTTTTAAATTACAGAAAATTCTCAAAAAATTCCAGAAAATTGAGAAAAATCCAGTTTTAATAATTTGAAAATTCAGGGGGTTTACAACCTACCCAACTTACAAAAATTTCGTCCTCGAAATTTAAAATTAAGCCATAATCTGTAAATCCTTCACGTACATCAATCGCAGTCTCCTTGCGAAAATTTAAATCCTAATCATGTCCGCTGCAATCACTTCAAGGTTAAGACGACTACTATTCCAATCAAGATTCAACCTAGGGTTATTACTTCTTACTTTCTCAAATTTCTCACAGGCAGATTAAGTCCATATAGCATTTTCAAGATGACTTTGCCTTACGATTATAATTATCATAATTCCTCTAGAAGTGATTCGAGTCCAACAATTTTTGTATGTTTCAACCTTTTAAATTACATTTACATCCTCAATAATCTAACTAGGTAGTCCAACCACCGATTTTAATTCTTAATTCAAAGCATTAAAAAAAATACTTTAAGTGTAGTCCACAAATGTTCAAGTCTGAATTATATATCCTCTAAATTCAAATTGATGATTTTATCTCCATTATTCCAAAAATTTAGATCATGCACTTAGGATATAACTATTGGGTCCTCGATATCAATTCATTAATCATCTTAGTCACCCCTCGAAATTTTCAAAAATTAGAATGGCTTGCTTCTTCCAATCTAACCTTACTCGGTCACAATCCAAAAGACATTCTTCTCTAGTTGACAAATGCACTGCTACCCAACTTAGAGTTTACCCCTTCATCACAAAAGACTATATACCTTAAGAAAATGTTCCTTAATATGTTTACTTATGTCATTCAATCCTCGAACTTCAACGCCGATCATATCACATATGATATGTCCTCAATTACGAAAGGTTAATCCTCAAGTATGTGATCGGCCTATGTGGCATATCTAGTACTATCTATGTATCAAACTTATACCAGCACGAGATTTTGTCTTTCCGAAATAAGGGAAGGCGAAGATCAATAATAAAGAGTTCAAGGGTGGGGTGATAGAACGGAAGTATGGGGATCAAGGCGTTTAAAGAATTCTAGTAGGATTTGTCAGGCGGTTATGGATTGAGGTTCTATTCTGATAGTCATTTATTCGCATGCTCGTATTAGTTTAGTTATGTAACTGATACGGTATGCTCAGCATGTCTAGGTCAAGTATGTTTGTTTACTAATCACTACGTATCTCAATCCACGTAAAGTAGTCGTGCGAAGTGCGAATCAAAATGCACTAAGGTTGATCAGACCGTAATACACTGATTCTGAATAAACACTTGTATTAGTGTACGCGTCCAATAATACATGTGTCATGAACAAGCCTGATAAAGAGTAAGCTTGCAAAACTAGGCTATAGAATAGCAGCATAAACAAAGTACATCAAAATTAAGTGCGCTAGATGATGATGAAAGGAGGTACAAAATTTAAATTCACATAATAAGCAAAATAACAGAAAACTCTACAATCTCTACAGTTATAAAAGCATACCAGGTTATTAGCAAGTTCAAAATTACTAGGTTGGGGCTGAGGTCACGAACCAATAGGCGCGGGCTAAACAATACTAGAAGGGTAGCTAAAAGAAATCACTTACGCGCATTAGTGACTCTAAGAGTCTGCTCGTTCTCCACGGTCATCGCGTAAGCTTGTCCGTGTTCTTGGAGCAGCGGGACAGTCCCTCACTTGATGTGCTGCTGAGCCACAAAGTAGACAAACACCTAGCCTCTTCCTACAATCCTTCCAAATATGACCTTGTTTTCGACAATAGCCACAAATGGGAGCTCGTTGGTTCTGTCCTTGAGTTGGATTCATCTGTGGTCGCTTTGCAGCTCTTTCCTGCTGTGCTTGGTCTGGTGCTGGCGCATACGGCCGCTTCCGGCTAGACTCGATCCTTGTGGTACACTCCACAGGTCGCGCTGCAGTAAGAACGTCCTCGTCGAAGGTAATTGCATTTGAACTGCTTAGCTTCCGTGACTCCGAGCTAATTCTGTTGATGAAGTTCTCCGCTTGGTTTTGCTGAGTTTCTTGTTGAACCTTCTGATAGGCTTGCATCATTATATAGAACATGCGGAACATCTGCTGTTCGTCCATAGGCGGTCCCGGAGGGAAGGAAGGCATCGGTGGAATAGGCTGTGTCGAGGGTGGAACGCTATCTTGATGGATTATTAAGGCAGGCTGACTTGCTTGACTGCCTTATGATGATTGGCCTTCACCGACTGGTATCACATCGTTTCCTTGGGTAATCACAACGGTCTGTGGTGTTTCTGTATGAGTCTCGTTGCTGGCTTGTGGGTCCATCTTCCTGTATCCAAAATAACCAATAAGAGGCACACAGGAATCAAGGCAAGATGCAAGTTCATATTAGTTCGAATACGATACAGATATCAAAAATGATTCAAGCAAGTGGATGAGATCCTATAAACTTATCCTAGCTTTATTGCAGGCCTGTTCGGTCCCTGAGTTGAAACCGAACAATTTAGTCGTTTGACCTGCATAGGCCACCAGAAAAACGTGTCACGACCCGCACCCGGATATTCGGGCACAAGTGCGTGGGCACGTCCAGCCTACGCCGCAGAGTCGGCGGTAGTACGCTGTCTAGGTCTTACTCACAGGCAATTTAAATCTATCTCATCCACAATAAAGTAAATAGACAAGGAAATTAACAGGAAATAGGAATGCTGATTTATAAAATAAATGGTGATAACAGATCCATAGTTTATACATGAACAGAAGATAAATCGGGGACAAACCCGATTACTGAGCTGAAAAGGGAAAACTAGCTAACTGGCTACTAATCCTCAGAGATAATCTCCTGAGTGGGAACCGGCCTCTCAACTGTGTCACCTGCTACGTCATAGGGATCAGAATAGGTAGGGCAAAGTCCTCATCATCGCCTAAAACAACGGATCCAGTCAGGAAAGGAGCAAAGTACACAATGCACAACAAGATTAAACTAAATATTTATGACAATTAAGTATTGAATATCATATTGAGAAAATTGCATAAAGAAACATCAATATCTCAGAGTTAATGCTATACACAGGAATATGAGAAAGCAGGAATAAATGTGACAGGAAATGAAACTACAACAGTCAACAAGAGCCATAACTAGACAAGAAGCTATGTGAGTGAACTTGTGTTTTTAGAATACCTAGTTGGCATGCAGGGGTCTATAAAGTTAAACCGGCCGCCATGGACGGCTATTATTCACGAAAAATCGAGATCCGGCTGATGGACAGTCGTGTACCAACAGCTATTATTCACGACACGGGTCAGGGTAAACTACATGCCTTTCAGTATTCTCCCTCCCGACACGAAAAACAAGACATGAATTCCAATATTCAAGACATGAGATACATTATTTTGATACTACGTGTAATCAGCAAGGGTACTAGTAGAGCAGGGAATTAATTATCACAATATAAAGATTAACTTGAGGTGCAGGTACTTGCCTGTTGTTTGGATCCGATTAATTGGTTCTAGGGAAAGTTCCAGAGATGAGTCCAAAAGCTGAAATAAACATCACCATCACGCTCAGAAGATGTCAAATAGCTAGAAACGCCTGTCCTTGGGTCCAATTTGGAGACAAGGACAAAAACGGCAGTTTCGGGTCAAAACGGGGTCCGCCGTTGGGCCCGCTTTGCACCGAAAAGCGTGTCCAGGTCAAAGGTCTCCAAATTCACCAAACTTAGTGTCAACAGGTCAGAAACGCTGATACGAACCCAACGGAACTTCCAGATTTGGATTCCGATGAGCCGATCACGAAATCGCCCGTCGAGCGGGGCCTGTGGGGCCCTCGACACGCAATTTCGTCAACGTTCTCAGAATCGAACCAAACTTGACCCACAGGACCAGCGTATCGCTACGAGTCCGATGGCGCAAGTTTCGTCTCGATCCGACGTGTGTGCACGAAATTAGGGTGAATTGCAGAAAAGGCGGATACGGGGCGATGTCCGCGGATACGCGTTGATTCCGGTGTGCACGCACACCCGAATCAGCTTTCGCGAAAACTCACACGTCCGTATCGACGCTGCGCACGTATCTGTGAAGACCGTGCACGACCAAGTCGTCCCGTTTGGCGGGGCGTACTCAGTTCCGGGGTGAAACAGGGTCTGGTTTTTCCTGTTTTTGGATCGCGGTGTGCGATCACCACAGGACGCGATGCCCCGAACAGTTTGTCCGGACACCGAGAGGGTCATACAGGCTTCACAACGCAATTCGCGGAATCGAAAACGGAGCTACGAATCAAAAGTTACACGCACCTGAAGGGGACCCAAAAAACAGGTTCGAGCCGTGTCCGACTCGTGTCGGACACGCGGGTGAATTAGGGTTAGGGTTAGGGCTGACTCGCCGGAGGACGGCGCTGGGCGGCCGGGCTGCGGCGGAGGAGGGCCGGGGCTGCTGCGGCGGAGGGCGGCGCGGCGCTCGGGCGGAGGCGGCGGCGCGGGGGCGGCCCAGGGCGGCGCGGGGGCTGCTCGAGGGGCTGCTGCTGCTGTTGCTGCGGCGTGCGGCGGAGGGGACGGAGCCGGAGGCGGAGCGCGGTGCTGGGCGGCGACGGCGGCGAGGCGTGAGGCGGCGGTCGGCGCAGCGAGTGGTGGCAGTGGGGTGGCGGTCCGGTGGCTGTGACGGTGATCGAGGGAAGACGCTGGCCAGGGGGGGGTTTATAGCGGCCAGAGGCGGTTGGGGAGGCCGAGGCGGGCGGGGACGCGGGCGAGGATGGCGGGGGCGTCGTGGCGGCCGGAGCGGGCGGAGGGCGCGGTCGTGGCGGCGGAAACCGCGGGGGTGACCGGGTGGGGGAGACGGGCTAGCGGGTTCGGGTCGGGCGGCGGCGGATCCGACCCGACCCGACCCGCTAGGAGCTGGGCCGGGCTCGGGCCCAGTGGGCCGGGCCGGGCAGCGGGCTGGGTCCGAAAAATAATTAAAATAATAATAATAGTAAACAATTAAATAAATAAATAAATAATTAAATAAATAGTTTTTAGGTATTTAAAAATAGGTCCGGGGTCCGATAAATTCCAGAAAAATTGCCCTAAGTCCAGTTTTTCATTTTACATCCAAAAATATTATTTTCATAATATTTTAATATTGTTTAATATCAATTAAAAATTATTGAATAATTAAAACCCTGTTTTTAAATTACAGAAAATTCCCAGAAAATTCTAGAAAATTGAGAAAAATCCAGTTTTAATAATTTGAAAATTCAGGGGGTTTACACTAGGAAATCCTTTGCCACAATGCATGCCAGACACTAAGAAAGGAACAGAGAATTTTGTAGACTAATATTTCTATATGCTTGCACACCTTATAACTGAGTTTGTTTATAAAGGGAATTGTTGGTTGGTGGCGGCCTAGTGCCTCGGACGGAGTTTGGACCTATGGGATATCAAAATCGGAACACCGCGTTGAGAAAATATGAACTGTTGCATGAGATATATATTGCTGCTTAACTTCTTTTTGTTTCAATCGATGCATTGTATGATATATGAATTGTTCATGCATTTGCATGGTCTGGGACAACTTGTGCACAAGGTTTGGCATTTCCTCGAAACGGCTTTCCGGGGCACTGGAACCGTATCGATCCGGAGGGAAATATTTGATTCGTGCTCGTCATGATGCATTGCGGAACCTCCAGCAGGGCTTGCTACCCGGGCTGATAGGGCGCACCGCTAATGCTTGAATATGTCCCTAAGGTGTCGATCACACCAATGACCGCATAGACTAGAACACATACTAATTTATTGTCTTGTGCAGATGGTAAGTATACTTGTGTTTCGTTGCAGGGAAGGCGTGCATCGGTTGAGTAAGTAATCGATGCACTGGTTGGATTCGATATTATTTTCATTCCTATCAAAACATGCAACTGATATGAATTGAATTCACTTGCCTCTTTATAGAAGTCATCTTAATGCATGCTCGCCCCTAATAAGCTAGTGTCGATTTAGTCGAGTGGTTTCATCCCGCTCACCAGTACAAGTTGAGTACTGACCCACATTGTGGGCAACTATTTCAGGCACTCAGACGGTGCAACGCTAGTGGATAGACGAGGAGGCGTTAGGAGCACCTCTATTTTGAAGTATAGTTGGAGTCAGATCATTTTGGAGGCTTGGACTTTCAACCTATACAAGGGCGTAATGTATGAACGACGTGGACTATCTGATGGAGCACGCCCTGCCTTTTGAGTTTATCTTTTGTAATGCAAATCAAGTAGCCGAGAGGCGCATCAATGTAAACTCTATGTAAATTACTCTGAATTATCAATGAAAAAGCATGTTTCTTCCTGCACTGTGTTCAAATCTCTGTGAATGTGTTTTATAAATTGTGTTTCAAAATGGGTTCCTATAACTGCAAGTTCTTGCCTTGTACGAGCGCAACTCCAGGCTCGTACGGCATCACGCCCCAACCGAGGACGAATCGGTTTCGTAAAGGATCAAGCGAGGACGACCGACCCTTTCGGGATCGGGGCATGACAGATACCCTCCTGGAGCTGGTGGTAGGACTTCTTGAACTTCTGTTCGTGGTACTTCCAATGCTGGAGAGGCTGACCTCGGTACTGGTAACGCTCGTTGGTTTCCCCTTGGTGCTCCTTCTCGACGCTCAGGGCATTCCCTCAGTAAATGCTGACTGGATCCGCAAGCCAAACATAATCTCATTTTCCGTCTGCACTTGTTCTCTATATGACCTCGCCTGTGACAATATGGACAGACAGGTATTGCCTGTGGAGTTGCTTCTGGTGGCTGGTGTACGTGAGGTCTTTTTGCAGCTTCTTCTTGTTGTGCTTCGGATGGCCGCTTCAGACTGGTCTCTCTCCTGATGACGCGCTCCATGCGTCGCGCTGCAGCAAGGACGTCCGAGTATGAAGTAGGTGCAATAGATCCAATCAGTTTCTGTAGCTCAATGTTTAGTCCGTCGAAGAATTTCTCAGCCTTCTCTTCTTCCGTCGGGATCAATGTTGGGGCGAAGTGACTTAGACGAATGAACTCAGCGTTGTACTCTTCCACCATCTTAGCATCCTGAGTGAGGTTATTGAACTTGTCCCGAAGTTCTGATCGAGCGATAGCTGGAATGTACATCTCCTGAAAGAGTCTAGAGAACTCTTCCCAAGTGACTCGGTCTGGTCCGAGCCGCGCTTCCTCAGATAGCCACCAGTGATGTGCATTGTCCGTCAACTACATTCTGACGGCAGTCATCCAACGTTCCTTTGGAAGCTCAGCTGCTTCTAATTGATGTTGAGTGTTAGTGAGCCACTCATGAACTTTGGTGGGCTCTTCTTTGCCTGAGAATGTACAGGGCTTCAACTGGCGAAAGTCGGTGATAGAGCCCGTCGTTGGCCGTCGAGTTGGTAGGTTGGCCTGCTCCAGTGCAGTTATTAGGCTGCGACTCAATGCCTCTTGTTGAGCTTGCATTATTGCATAGACCATTGAAAACATCTGCTGTCCGTCCGTGGCCTGCCCTGGTGGAATTATAGGCATTGATGGAGTAACTGGCGCCGTTGGTGGAATGTCATCGCGCTGGACTCTCGAGGCACGTTGTTGAGCTGATTGTCCTCCATCCACTAGTGTTACTTCATCTTCGTTGGTTACCTCAGCATCTCGTGGTGACGTTATGGGAGTCTCGTCGTTTGCTCGTGAATCCATAACCCTGCAACCAAAATAAACAATAAGAGGCACACAGGAATCAAGGCAGGATGCAAGTCGAGAAATTAATTCGAAGTCGATATGGATATCAAGAACGTTTCAAGCAAGTGGATGAGATCCTAAAAACTTATCCTATCTTATTTGCAGGCCTGTTCGGTCCCTGAGTTGAAACCGAACAAATTAGTCGTAGACTTGCATGGGCCACCACAAAAACCATATCACGCCACAGTCCCAAAAATACCGAGGGACTGGACACGCGGCAATGGCCAGTAGCACGCACCGATGGACAACCCAATTTAATGGATCCATCAGGGCATGCTTAAGCTGTAGTCTAACAGGAATTAGGGCAATTGTTACAAGTCACGGGTTATTCTATTCTCATCCACAACAGATAATCACAGATTAAAAGACAGAGTAATGCAAATAGAAATAACTGTCAAATCTCAATAAATTCCTCGGGAAACAATCCGAGAATATGTCTGGTACAACAATGCAAATAGACAGGAAATAATCAACTGGAAATAGAATAACTGACTACATACAGCCACTGCTCAAGAGAAGTCCTCTGGTACGATCTCGTCCTCAGGTCCTGGTACAACTCCTGGAAGTGCTCCTGTACGGTGTAGCTCTGGATGGATCTCTTCGGCTATACCTGGGGACATCATCCGGATCCAGGTCCTCAGGGGACAGCAAGGTACAGAAAATACAAGCCAAAATAAATACAGTGCAGCAATAAATAAGCAATATGGTAAACTAGGTAACCAGCTAAGTGATATGCAACATGAGAGCAGTACAAGAACTCAGGCTGAAACTACTACAAGCTCTGTGTCGGGGAGCCGGTAGCAGTGATATCATGTAGTTGTCTAGCTCGTAGTGAGACTTAAGACGCCGGCATAATATAACATCAACCTGTAGCCTGTGTGTCTCTCCCCACCCAATGTAATCACACATATCATGACCATAACGTCTCATGTCCATGTCAGCGGGATTATAGCTAATGCAACAAGTCATAATGTCTATAAAATATCACTGTCAAGTCCTGTATCCTATACAGAATCACCATGAATGTCTCGGGAAGACTCTGTCTCATGAATAGTGTCAAGTGTCCTGGGTTCTGGAGTACTTGATAAGACAAGTACGAGCATTATCGGGTCTCGATATCCATCTCTATGTGACGTTACACAACTCCGCGTACGGAGTTGGCACCCGACTGGTAATCGGATGCTAATTACGCCACTCGGTCCTGGGTTTTAACAGTTAAACAGGTTTATATGCATTTAAACAAGAATTCAGGCAAGTTCTATAACAAGAATTACTACAATTTGGCAAGCTTTATTTGCCTACTGATGTATAACTAAGTCCAGAAAATAGGAAGCAAAGCTGCAAGTTTCGGCAAGGTACACTTGCCTGTGGTTCCGGCTCTGACTTCAGTTGGATTTGCAGGCGGTACTCTGGTTGCTAAAACAACATCACCATCAGATCCAGAAAATATCAATCAGCTAGAAATGCCTGTCCTTGGGTCCAATTTGGAGACAAGGGCAGAAACGGCAGTTTCGGGTCAAGACGGGGTCCACATGTGGGCCCGCTTTGCACCGAAAAATGTGTCAGGGTCAAAGGTCTCCAAATTCACCAAACTTAGTGTCAACAGGTCATGAACAATGATACGAACCCAATGAAACTTTCAGAATTGAATTCCGATGAGCCGATCACAAAATCGCCCGTCGAGCGGGACCTTGGGGCCCACGACACGCGATTTTGTCAACGTTCTCAGAATCGAACCAAACTTGACCCACAGGACCAGCGTATTGCTATGAGTCCGATGGCGCAAGTTTCGTCTCGATCCGACGTGTGTACACAAAATTAGGACGAATTGCAGAAAAGTCGGATACGGGGCGATGTCCGCGGATACGCGTTGATTCCGGTGTGCACGCACACCCGAATCAACTTCTGCGAAATCCCACACGTCCGTATCGACGATGCGCACGTATATATGAAGACCGCACGTGACCAAGTCGTCCCGTTTGGCGGGGCGTACTCGGTTCCGGGGTGAAACAGGGTCTGGTTTTTTCCTATTTTTGGATCGCGGTGTGCGATCACCACAGGACGCGATGCCCCGAGCGGTTTGTCCGGGCACCGAGAGGGTCATACAGGCTTCGCAACACAATTTGCGGAATCGAAAACGGAGCTACGAGCAAAAAGTTACAAGTAACTGAAGGGGACCCAAAAAACCGGGGTCGAGTCGTATCCGACACGTGTCCGACTCGTGTCGGACACAGGGAATTAGGGCTAGGGTTAGAGCTTGGGATTCCGGCCGACTCCGGCGGAGGGCGGCGGCTGGCTGAGGCGGAGGGGGCCGGGGGTGCTGCGGCGGAGGGCGGCGAGGCGTCCACGGTGGGGGCGGCGGCTCAGGGCGGCCGGCAGCGGCGTCGGTGAGCTGCTGTTGCTGCCGGCTGCTGCTGTCGACTGCGGTGGCCGTCGCCGGAGACGAAGGGGAGGGGAGCAAGAAGGAGGGGGAGCCGGGTGGTCGTCGGCGAGGGCGGGCGGCGCCGCGGCGGTGCCGTGGCGGTGGTCTGGGTGGGAGAGGGCGGAGAGTCTGAGGCGGTGGGGCTCGGGGATTAAATAGGGGGGAAAGAGAGAGGGGGTCGGTCGGGACGTGGAGGAGAAGGCGGAGGCGAGGGGGTCGACGTGGGCGATGGAGCGGAGCAGGCGGAGCGGGCCGGCGGACGCGGCGGTGGACGCGGTCAGCAATCGTGGGGAGGGGAAAGGGTCGGCGGGTCGGGTCTCGGGCGGTCCGGGTCTGACCGACCCGACCCGACCCGCGAGCGGTTGCGGGCTGGGCTAGCTGGGCTGGCCCGGTGGACCGGGTCCAATGGGCTGGGCCGAAAACAATTAAATAATAATAATAATAATAATAATAATAATAATAATAATAATAATAATCAATAAATAATTTAATAAATAAATAATTAAATAAATAGTTTTTAGGTGTTTAAAAATAGGTCTGAGGCCCAATAAATTCCAGAAAAATTACCCTAAGTCCAGTTTTTTATTTTACACCCAAAAATATTATTTTCATAATATTTTAATACTGTTTATTATTATTTAAAAATCATTGAATAATTAGAACCCTGATTTTAAATTACAGAAAATCCCAGAAAATTCCAGAAAATTGTGAAAAATCTAGTTTTAAAAATTTTGAAAAATCAGGAAGTTTACAATCTACCCCCCTTAAGAGGATTGCGTCCTCGCAATCAAAGAATAACCGGTCAACAGAGATGACGCGGTCGCCAACATCGTTTGAAAATACATCACAAGATACTTAGGGAAATACCGTTTCCCTAACAATTGAAAGTTATGCACTTCCAGAGAAAATCTAGTTAAAGCAAAAGAACTACAATTTTTATGAAAATCAGGTTATTATTAACAAGTTGCAAATTACTAGGTTGGGGCTGGGGTCACGAACCAATAGGCACGAGCTATAACAAGACTAGAAACGGATAACTACGAATCACTTACGCGCATTGGCTACTCCACGAGTCTGCGCGTTCTCCACGGTCATCGTCAGGGCTTGCTCGCGTCCTTGCAGTCGATTCTTCTGCTGCTGAGCCTGCTGGAAGAGTAGTTCCTGGGGTATCAAGGGTGGCCTTGGCTGATACCCTCCTGGAGCTGGTGGTAGGACTTCTTGAACTTCTGTTCGTGGTACTTCCAATGCTGGAGAGGCTGACCTCGGTACTGGTAACGCTCGTTGGTTTCCCCTTGGTGCTCCTTCTCGACGCTCAGGGCATTCCCTCAGTAAATGCTGACTGGATCCGCAAGCCAAACATAATCTCATTTTCCGTCTGCACTTGTTCTCTATATGACCTCGCCTGTGACAATATGGACAGACAGGTATTGCCTGTGGAGTTGCTTCTGGTGGCTGGTGTACGTGAGGTCTTTTTACAGCTTCTTCTTGTTGTGCTTTGGATGGCCGCTTCAGACTGGTCTCTCTCCTGATGACGCACTCCATGCATCGCGCTGCAGCAAGGACGTCCGAGTATGAAGTAGGTACAACGGATCCAATCAGTTTCTGTAGCTCAATGTTTAGTCCGTCGAAGAATTTCTCAGCCTTCTCTTCTTCCGTCAGGATCAATGTTGGGGCAAAGCGACTTAGACGAATGAACTCAGCGTTGTACTCTTCCACCATCTTAGCATCCTGAGTGAGGTTATTGAACTTGTCCCGAAGTTCTGATCGAGCGATAGCTGGAATGTACATCTCCTGAAAAAGTCTAGAGAACTCTTCCCAAGTGACTCGGTCTGGTCCGAGCCGCGCTTCCTCAGATAGCCACCAGTGATGTGCATTGTCCGTCAACTGCATTCTGACGGCAGTCATCCAACGTTCCTTTGGAAGCTCAGCTGCTTCTAATTGATGTTGAGTGTTAGTGAGCCACTCATGAACTTCGGTGGGCTCTTCTTTGCCTGAGAATGTACGGGGCTTCAACTGGCGAAAGTCGGTGATAGAGCCCGTCGTTGGCCGTCGAGTTGGTAGGTTGGCCTGCTCCAGTGCAGTTATTAGGCTGCGACTCAACGCCTCTTGTTGAGCTTGCATTATTGCATAGACCATTGAAAATATCTGCTGTCCGTCCGTGGCCTGCCCTGGTGGAATTATAGGCATTGATGGAGTAACTGGCGCCGTTGGTGGAATGTCATCGCGCTGGACTCTCGAGGCACGTTGTTGAGCTGATTGTCCTCCATCCACTAGTATTACTTCATCTTCGTTGGTTACCTCAGCATCTCGTGGTGACGTTATGGGAGTCTCGTCGTTTGCTCGTGAATCCATAACCCTGCAACCAAAATAAACAATAAGAGGCGCACAGGAATCAAGGCAGGATGCAAGTCGAGAAATTAATTCGAAGCCGATATGGATATCAAGAACGTTTCAAGCAAGTGGATGAGATCCTAAAAACTTATCCTATCTTATTTGCAGGCCTGTTCGGTCCCTGAGTTGAAACCGAACAAATTAGTCGTAGACCTGCATGGGCCACCACAAAAACCATATCACGCCACAGTCCCAAAAATGCCGAGGGACTGGACACGCGGCAATGGCCAGCAGCACGCACCGATGGACAACCCAATTTAATGGATCCATCAGGGCATGCTTAAGCTGTAGTCTAAAAGGAATTAGGGCAATTATTACAAGTCACGGGTTATTCTATTCTCATCCACAACAGATAATCACAGATTAAAAGACAGAGTAATGCAAATAGAAATAACTGTCAAATCTCAATAAATTCCTCGGGAAACAATCCGAGAATATGTCTGGTACAACAATGCAAATAGACAGGAAATAATCAACTGGAAATAGAATAACTGACTACATACAGCCACTGCTCAAGAGAAGTCCTCTGGTACGATCTCGTCCTCGGGTCCTGGTACAACTCCTGGAAGTGCTCCTGTACGGTGTAGCTCTGGATGGATCTCTTCGGCTATACCTGGGGACATCATCCGGATCCAGGTCCTCAGGGGACAGCAAGGTACAGAAAATACAAGCCAAAATAAATGCAGTGCAGCAATAAATAAGCAATAGGGTAAACTAGGTAACCAGCTAAGTGATATGCAACATGAGAGCAGTACAAGAACTCAGGCTGAAACTACTACAAGCTCTGTGTCGGGGAGCCGGTAGCAGTGATATCATGTAGTTGTCTAGCTCGTAGTGAGACTTAAGACGCCGGCATAATATAACATCAACCTGTAGCCTGTGTGTCTCTCTTCACCCAATGTAATCACATATATCATGACCATAACGTCTCATGTCCATGTCAGCGGGATTATAGCTAATGCAACAAGTCATAATGTCTATAAAATATCACTGTCAAGTCCTGTATCCTATACAGAATCACCATGAATGTCTCGGGAAGACTCTGTCTCATGAATAGTGTCAAGTGTCCTGGGTTCTGGAGTACTTGATAAGACAAGTACGAGCATTATCGGGTCTCGATATCCATCTCTATGTGACGTTACACAACTCCGCGTACGGAGTTGGCACCCGACTGGTAATCGGATGCTAAGTACGCCACTCGGTCCTGGGTTTTAACAGTTAAACAGGTTTATATGCATTTAAATAAGAATTCAGGCAAGTTCTATAACAAGAATTACTACAATTTGGTAAGCTTTACTTGCCTACTGATGTATAACTAAGTCCAGAAAATAGTAAGCAAAGCTGCAAGTTTCGGCAAGGTACACTTGCCTGTGGTTCCGGCTCTGACTTCAGTTGGATTTGCAGGCGGTACTCTGGTTGCTGAAACAACATCACCATCAGATCCAGAAAATATCAATCAGCTAGAAACGCCTGTCCTTGGGTCCAATTTGGAGACAAGGGCAGAAACGGCAATTTTGGGTCAAGACGGGGTCCACATGTGGGCCCGCTTTGCACCGAAAAATATGTCAGGGTCAAAGGTCTCCAAATTTACCAAACTTAGTATCAACAGGTCAGGAACGATGATACGAACCCAACGGAACTTTCAGAATTGAATTCCGATGAGCCGATCACAAAATCGCCCGTCGAGCGGGGCCTATGGGGCCCACGACACGCGATTTTGTCAACGTTCTCAGAATCGAATCAAACTTGACCCACAGGACCAGCGTATTGCTACGAGTCTGATGGCGGAAGTTTCGTCTCGATCCGACGTGTGTACACAAAATTAGGACGAATTGCAGAAAAGTCGGATACGGGGCGATGTCCGCGGATACGCGTTGATTCCGGTGTGCACGCACACCCGAATCAGCTTCTGTGAAATCCCACACGTCCGTATCGACGATGCGCACGTATCTGTGAAGACCGCACGCGACCAAGTTGTCCCGTTTGACGGGGCATACTCGGTTCCGGGGTGAAACAGGGTCTAGTTTTTTTCCTTTTTTGGATCGCGGTGTGCGATCACCACAGGACGCGATGCCCCGAGCAGTTTGTCCGGGCACCGAGAGGGTCATACAGGCTTCGCAACGCAATTTGCGGAATCAAAAATGGAGCTACGAGCAAAAAGTTACAAGTACCTGAAGGGGACCCGAAAAACCGGGGTCGAGTCGTATCCAACACGTGTCCGACTCGTGTCGGACACAGGGAATTAGGGCTAGGGTTAGAGCTTGGGATTCCGGCCGACTCCGGCGGAGGGCGGCGGCTGGCTGAGGCGGAGGGGGCCGGGGGTGCTGCGGCGGAGGGCGGCGAGGCGTCCACGGTGGGGACGGCGGCTCAAGATGGCCGGCAGCGGCATCGGTGAGCTGCTGTTGCTGCTGGCTGCTGCTGTCGACTGCGGTGGCCGTCGCCGGAGACGAAGGGGAGGGGAGGAAGAAGGAGGGGGAGCCGGGTGGTCGTCGGCGAGGGCGGGCGGCGCCGCGGCGGCGCCGTGGCGGTGGTCTGGGTGGGAGAGGGCGGAGAGTCTGATGCGGTGGGGCTCGGGGATTAAATAGGGGGGAAAGAGAGAGGGGGTCGGCCGGGACGTGGCGGAGAAGGCGGAGGCGAGGGGGTCGACGTGGGCGATGGAGCGGAGCAGGCGGAGCGGGCCGGCGGACGCGGCGGTGGACGCGGTCAGCAATCGTGGGGAGGGGAAAGGGTCGGCGGGTCGGGTCTCGGGCGGTCCGGGTCTGACCGACCCGACCCGACCTGCGAGCGGTTGCGGGCTGGGCTAGCTGGGCTGGCCCGGTGGGCCGGGTCCAATGGGCTGGGCCGAAAACAATTAAATAATAATAATAATAATAATAATAATCAATAAATAATTTAATAAATAAATAATTAAATAAATAGTTTTTAGGTGTTTAAAAATAGGTCTGAGGTCCAATAAATTCCAGAAAAATTACCCTAAGTCCAGTTTTTCATTTTACACCCAAAAATATTATTTTCATAATATTTTAATACTGTTTATTATCATTTAAAAATCATTGAATAATTAGAACCCTGTTTTTAAATTACAAAAAATCCCAGAAAATTTCAGAAAATTGTGAAAAATCCAGTTTTAAAAATTTTGAAAAATCAGGGGGTTTACAATCTTGCCTGGTAAGAAAGCTGCAAGGTATACTGTCCAGAAGTCAAACGCACATGATTAAAAGCTATGGCCGCAGAACAAATATATCCGGATGCTGAAATAAATATCACCAACGTTCCCAGAATAAGCAAAATAGCTAAAAAGCACTTCCCTTTCGTCCAATTTGGACACAGGGGCAAAACGGTAATTTTGGGTAAAAGTGGGTCCACGGGTGGTCCACTTTGCACCGAAAAGCGTGCCAAGGATAACAGTCTCTAAATGGGATAAACTATAGGTCAAACAACTCTAAATGTCAATACGAACCCAACGGTATGTCCAAATATGAATTCTGATGAGCCGAACACAATTTGTCTAAAAAGTCAACTGTAGGACCCGCAAATTGGCGATTTGGTCAACCGTCTCAGAATTGCGTGAAAATTGGGTCACAGGACCAGCGCGTTACCACGAGTCCAGTGGCACAAGTTTTGTCGCATTCTGACAAGCGTGCACAAAATACGCGCGAGTTCCACAAAAGTTGCGATACGGTGTGTGTCCGCGGATACGGCCTGATTTCGGCGCGTACACGCGTCCGAATCAGTCACCACAAATTTTCACGTGTCCGGTTATGCTGCGTGCACCGTTCGGTATACTTGGTACATGATGGAGAGGTCCCGTTTGGCGGAGCGCGCTCCGTTTTCCAACTTTTAAAAATCTGAAAAAAGTGGGTGCGCGCAGTTTTGTGACAAATTTAACTATATCCACAGCAACTAATAATATAGGGTTATTTAACAGAAAATAAATTAGGTCAAGTGTTCTACATGTATCAAAAAGAATCACCGAATTCGGATCTCTGTGGTGGGAGATACGAACTCGGCAATATGGGTGGTCACCGCAGTTTTCTGCGATCCCAGAATTGGTCTGCTCGCGCCCACTTTGGACGTTATTTTTCGCCTAGGGGTACACATTTTTCGAGGTTGGCTATAATACAAATATGGAAGAGGGTTAAGGGGTGAGCATACCGGTAAAGACGGAACGGCGTTTGGTTGAGCGAGTCGACGGAAAATAACTCCGGAGCGAAGGTGCCTCGTGTGGGAATTTGCAGTGCGCGAGGTCGGAGTCGTCGGGATGGTTTGGACGGCTTGGCGGGCTTCTCTGGCTGCGGTGATGGCTCTAGATAGGAAGAGGAGGTCTGGAGATTTAGGTTAGGGTTTTTGGAAGATAAATATATATGTATATATATGTTTAAGAGAGGAAGAGAGAGGGTGAGTTGGTTTCGGCCAAAGGGGATGAAGGGGGTCGGGTCTCCTGGGAAGCAAACCGCTGAAGAATGGAAGTGGGCGGGTCTCTGGATGCAAATTGGCTAAGAATTTTAAGTGGGCGGTCAATCAGCAAGTTAGCTGTTGTTGGGAATATAGCAAATTTGCTAAGGAAATAAGCAAATAGTGGCGGTCACAACAAGGAATTGGCTGAAGGATGGGAATAGCAACTTTGCTAAGAAAATAAGCAAATAGTGGCGGTCACAGCAAGGAATTTGCTGAAGGAGCAAGTTGCTAAGGAGTCCTAAGAAGCAAGTATTATTAGTTGTTATTATTATTACTATTATTATTATTATATTTATTAGTAAAGCTTTATTTAATTATTCTTTTTCTTTCTTTCCTTTTCCTTTCTAAATATATATATATACATATATATATTTGTGTATACATATATATTATATATATACTCATAAGAAAATTCATGGATTAGAATAATGCACACCATTAGGCTGGCAACTGCTCAAGGGGTCTCCTACATAAAATAAATTTCGAAAAATTCCTGATGGTCCCATAAGTCCTCTAAGTGCCCGAACACCTAAAATAAAAATTAATAAAAATCTATTTCTCCTAATTAGCCACTAAATACTATATTTAAATTATTAATTACTAATAAAAATAATAAATACGATTTTAGAAATAGGGGTTTTACATTCTACCCAACTTACAAAAATTTCGTCCTCGAAATTGACACTAACCCATATTCATAAAGATATCTATAACTATTATACTACATTGGTATCTAGTAGGACTCCTGAAGCTCATGGTCTGCCATTCTAACACTTCCTCATCTATTGTCCAACCACTATTTTATCATCCTCTAACTCGTCTACACTACCCAACTTACAAGATTTCTACTAGTAGTCATATTCTTTGAAGCTATTGTCTAGTGTTTGTAAGATAAATACATTTATTGGGTCAAGAATATTGGGATACCTGTCTAGAATCTCATAACTATGACTTTTCCCATAACCGTCAAGTATCATAGTCTAATACTGCCACGCCACCTGGCCAGTATGGCTGCAAGTAATTCGACTATTCTACCATAATCGTCTGGCTGCAACTGTCGCTACCTCGCCAGCGATTTGTCATAGTCATCAGTTCGTAACAAGTGCCTTCAACTCTTTCCTAGACATAGTCTAAGTTTTTAGGGAGACACTTAAGGTCTTGACTAACTATTAGGGCTATGATCTAGCTCAAGTGATCTAACAATTTCTACTAGGCTACATGGAGCTACTTAAGGGTTAAACTAATAAAGAATACAGATCTTGCTATAGTACATATACATATTAAGAACTCATCCTTAGCTATCAAGCATTGCTACCACATTTATATTTTACTAACAAAATAAGGATAAGGTTGACATAAATCAACAATTCATAATGGCACGAAAGATACGACTATGATAGGAAGAGTTACGCACGAGATAAGGAATGAATATAAAAGGAGAAGATGAGTCACCCAAGAGGGCAAGATAAGGATAGGAGAAGAATACTACTACTGCTACTCACGTCATCCATTAGCATCGCGTGTATGCCATCTGGATAAAATATACATATATCCTCATAACTGTTAAGCTACCATATATATAATTCTACAGCTATTTGTGCATCTAAGACCTTGTCTCACAATGGGGTTATGAGTATGCAAAAACAATTATAACTAAAAGGTCTGTAAACCCCCTAAATTTTCAAATTATTAAATCTTGGATTTTTTCCAATTTTCTGGAATTTTCTGGAAATTTTCTGTAATTAAAATCAAGATTTTCAATTAATAAATGATTTTTAATTAGCAATAAATAATATTAAAATATCATGAAAATAATATTTTGGGTGAAAAATGGAAAATTGGACTTAGGGTAATTTTTCTGGATTTTTCTGGGCCTCAGACCTATTTTTAAATGCCTAAAAACTAATTTTAAATAATTATTTAATTTACTATTATTTATTATTATTATTATTTATTATTTATTTATTTTTGTTTCTGGGCCGGCCCGGCCCAGTGGGCCGAAGCCCAACCCAGCCCAGTCCCCCGCCCTATCGGGTCGGGTCGGGTCAGCCAACCCGACCCGCCCGCAACCCCCGACCCGGTCACCCACGACCAGCCCCGCCCCCGCGAGACGCGGTCAGCCGCAGACCCGCCCGGCCACGCGGCACCTCCGCCGGCCCCCTCGCCCGCACCCCGCGGCCACGACCCCCATTTTCTCCGCCTTCGGCGCCGCCCCCTCGGCCCCCAACCGCCGGCCAGTCCTATAAATCCCCCGCTCCTCCTCCTTCGTTTTCCCCCACCGTCGCCTCTAGCCACCGTACGTCGCCGCCCTCGCCACTGCGCCACCCCAACCTCGAACCGCCGCTCTGCCCTCGCCACGCCACCGTAGCTCCCTCGCCGACCCCGCTCCGCCGTCCCCGACGCCAACAGCAGCAGCGGAGACAGCCACAGCAGCCGCAGCGCCGGCCTGAGCTGTCCCCGGCGCGCCGCCGACCACCAGCCGCAGCCCCAGCGCCCGACGAACCTTCCCCGGCCCCCTCCGGTGCGTCTCCGGCCGGCCTCCGCCGCCTACGGCCGCCACAGCGTCGAAACCCTAACCCTAGCCCTAATTCTTCTTCGCGTGTCCGACACGAGTCGGACACGGCTCGACCCTGATTCCCGGGTCCCCTTCAGGTGCGTGTAACCTTCGCCTCGTAGCTCTGTTTCCAATTCCGCAAATTGCGTTATGAAGCCTGTATGACCCTCTCGGTGTCCGGATAAACTGTTCGGGGCATCGCGTCCTGTGGTGATCGCACACCGCGATCCAAAAATAGGAAAAACCAGACCCTGTTTTACCCCGGAACTGAGTGCGCCCCGCCAAACGGGATGACTTGGCAGCGTGCGGTCTTCACAGATACGTACGCATCGTCGATACGGACGTGTGAGTTTTCGTGGAAGCTGATTCGGGTGTGCGTGCACACCGGAATCAACGCGTATCCGCGGACATCGCCCCGTATCCGCCTTTTCGGCAATTCACCCTAACTTCGTGCACACTCGTCAGATCGAGACGAAACTTGCGCCATCGGACTCGTAGCGATATGCTGGTCCTGTGGGTCAAGTTTGGTTCGATTCTGAGAACGTTGACGAAATCGCGTGTCGTGGGCCCCATAGGCCCCGCTCGACGGGCGATTTTGTGTTCGGCTCATCGGAATCCAAATCTGGAAGTTTTGTTGGGTTCGTATCAGCGTTCCTGACCTGTTGACACTAAGTTTGGTGAATTTGGAGACCTTTGACCCGGACGCATTTTTCGGTGCAAAGCGGGCCCACCGGCGGACCTTGTTTTGACCCGAAACTGCCGTTTTTGTCCTTGTCTCCAAATTAGACCCAAGGACAGGCGTTTCTAGCTATTTGACATCTTCTGAGAGTGATGGTAATGTCTATTTCAGCTTTTGGACTCATCTCTGGATTTTTCTGCCAAGAACCAAATTAATCAGATCCAAACAACAGGCAAGTACCTGCACCTCAAGTTAATCTTTATATATTGTGATAATTAATTTCCTGTCTTATATGTACCTTTGATGATTACACATCGTGTTAGAAATGTTGAATTTCATGTCTTGAATATTGGTAGTTCCTGTCTTGTTTTTCATGTCGGGTGGGAGAATACTAGGAGGCATGTAGTTTACCCTTTCCCCTGTCGTGACTGCTAGCTTTTGGTACGCGACTGTACCATCAGCCTGATACTCGATTATTCCTGACTGCTAGCCGCCTATGGCGTGCTTGATTAGTCTTATAAACCCCTACATGCCAACTATGTATTCTAAAAACAAACACAAGTTCACACAGATGATTCTGGTCATGTCATATTTCTTGCTGGCTATTGTAGTTTCATTTTCTGTTTCATTTATTTTCGTTTCTCATATTCCTGTTTACAGCTAACTCTGAGATAATAGTGTTCTGTTATTGCTGTTTCTCAACATGATATCCAATATTTAATTGTCATAAAATATTTAGTTTAACCTTGTTGTGCATTGTGTACTTTGCTCCTTTCCTGACTGGATCTGTTGATTTAGGCGATGATGAGGACCTTGCTCCTACTTATTATGGTCCCTATGAGGGGACTGATGATACCTATGAGGAGCCAGAACCCACCCAGGAGACCCCTGCTGCTGAGTAGCTAGTAGTAGCTACCTTTTATTTCCATTCTTAGCTTATTTATCGGGTTTGTCCCCGATTTGAATATTGAATTTCTGTACTTAAACATTTGAATCTGTTGTCACATTTATTTCAGTTGCAATCTTAAGTTTCATTTCTCATTATTATCTTGCCCATGTTGTTGTGAATGAGCTAGTTAGTAATTATGGATTGACCTAGACAGCGTACTACCGCCGATTCGGCGGCGTAGGCTGGACGTACCCACGCACTCGTGTCCGAACTTCCGGGTGCGGGTCGTGACACATTTTTATGGTGGCCCATGCAGGTCCTATCCTAAAATAGGGTAATACCCTAGGACAGGGTATGGAATAAAATTGAGGATTCTAGGAAAAGCTCATTCACAGTATAGCGTCCTTATTTCAATTCTTGATATCATTGCTGCTCAATTTTTCCTATCGCCTTTGATTTCCAAGTATTCTATTCTGATCTTCCTATCCCTTAATCTTTCAGAATGGTCCAGACCAGGAACACAGTAGGAGGCACATCAGAACCAGCTGAGCAGAATGTGCCCGAGACTCTTGCACTCCCGCCGCCTCCATCTGTTCCGGCAGTTACCTTAGATGGGGCACAGCTACTAGGAGTGTTCCAGGGATTGGTGGAATCCCAGAAAGAACAGACTGCACTTCTGCAGACTAGCCTCTCAGAAGCTCTTAGGTCCCAGGAGACGTCACTCAAGAGGCCAGGGAGCGCCAAAGACTTCAAGAATCTAAGACCCCTGGAATTCTACGGAACTGAGGGCATTCTCTATGCCGATGAGTGGATAGAGAATGTCGAGAGACTCCTGAAGACTGCTCGGGTCCCTGATGACCTCAAAGTGGAGTCCGCAAGCCTGCAACTGTTCGACATTACTCGAACCTGGTTCAGAGATGAACCCCAACTATCTGCTCCTGACATCACCTAGGAGGACTTCAAAAGGCTATTCAAGGAGAAATTCTACCCCGAAGTGGCTCGGGAAGCTCTCGAAAGCCAATTCGAGAGACTGGAACAAGGTAACCTGTCTGTTGATGAATATACTGCTGAGTTTAGCAGGTTAAGCCACTTTGCGGAGTACATAGTTCGTACCCCGGAGGACAGGGCCCGTAGATTCAAGAAGGGGCTGTCTCCGGATATTCGCCTTGCTGTCACCACCAACCGAGCTCGTACCTATGAAGAAATCCTGAGCGTGGCACAAGGCGTAGAGAGAGATATGGGGCACAAACTGAAGCGAGAAAGAGATACCGGAAATGCAGGACCCAACAAACGTCCTTTTCAACAACAGCACCAGCAACAACAGCAGAGGGCCCCGCAGCAAACTCAGCGTCCTCTCCCTCGAGCTCCAGCACCCCAACCCCAGGCTCAAAGACAGAACCAACAAGCTGCCCCTTGTGGCTATTGCCAAAAACCAGGTCATACTTGGCAAGTCTGCAGGAAGAGGCTAGGTGCCTGCCTCTACTGCGGCTCAGCAGCGCATCAAATGAGGGACTGTCCAGCTGCTCAAGAACGCCCAGTTGCACCAAAGGCTCCAGCCCAGACCAGGGCCCCAGCAGTACAACAAAGGGGACCCCCACTTCCAACACAACAACAACGCTTTGCTCAGCACCAGCATCAACAGAGGGGTGCACCGCAGCAAGGCCGTGCTTATGCAATGACTCTGGAAGAAGCTGAGGCCACAGTAGACGTGATCACAGGTTCTGTGCTTATAAATTCAATACCAGCTATTACTTTATTTGACTCTGGAGCTTCTCATTCATTCATGTCAGTAGATTTCCTTATGAAGCATAGCTTAACCACTAAACCCCTTAGGAATTGTTATAAGATCATTACCGGTGGAGGAATCATCCCGGTTAGTGATGCCTGTAACAATTGTCCTATTACATTATGTGGAAGAGAACTGTATGCTAGACTACTTGTAATGCCAGTGCCCAGTTTTGACATTATACTGGGTATGGATTGGTTAAGTCAACATCATGCCACAATAGACTGCCACAGAGGTAGTGTAATCTTCAGGCCACCTGATAAGCCAGAATTTGAATTTGCTAGAGGTTCTAGGGAAATGGATAATAACAAAATTTGTGGAGCCCTAGTAACAGAAGAAGTGCCACTACCTATTATCTCTGAATACCTTGATGTCTTCCCTGAGGATCTCTCAGGCCTACCCCCAGACCGAGAAGTTGAATTCTCCATTGACTTAGTGCCAGGAGCAGCACCAGTATCTCAAAATCCCTACAGAATCAACAAGAAGGAGATAATAGAACTAAATGAGCAAATCAAAGAACTAGAAGACAAATGCTTCATTAGGTCTAGTGTCTCACCCTGGGGAGCTCCAGTATTATTTGTGCCCAAGAAGGACGGAACATCCCGAATGTGTATTGACTATAGGGCCTTGAATGCCTTAACAATTAAGAATAAGTATCCCCTGCCCAGGATAGATGACTTATTTGATCAGTTGAGTGGAGCTCGGGTCTTTTCCAAGATTGATTTAAGGTCTGGTTACCACCAAGTAAGGGTGAGAAAGGAAGACATCCCTAAAACTGCTTTCAATACCCGGAACGGACACTACGAATTCTTAGTAATGCCGTTCGGGTTGACGAATGCTCCAGCAGTTTTTATGAACCTAATGAACAGAGTTTTCCAGCCATACCTAGACAAATTTGTAGTGGTCTTTATTGATGATATTTTGATCTACTCCAAGACCCCCGAAGAACATGAAGAACATTTGAGGTTAGCATTGGAGACTTTGAGGAAGGAAAAACTTTATGGAAAATTGTCTAAATGTGCTTTCTTTCTAGATAAAGTAGAATTCTTGGGACATGTTGTGACTGGAGATGGAATAGCAGTAGATCCTAAGAAGATAGCTGCAGTAGAATCATGGCCCACTCCAGACTCTGTAGCAGAGATTAGAAGCTTCCTGGGACTAGCTGGCTACTATCGGAAGTTCGTGAAGGATTTTGCAAGAATTGCGGAGCCCATGACAAAATTAACAAGGAAGGATGAAGAGTTCACCTGGACTGATGAATGTCAGCATGCTTTTGAGGAATTGAAGAAAAGACTGACTTCTGCCCCTATTCTGACCTTACCTTCCGGAACCGGAGGTTTCGCTATCTATAGTGATGCTTCTGGAAAAGGTCTAGGTTGTGTACTGGAGCAGAACAAGAAGGTAATAGCCTATGCCTCTAGACAGCTTCGACCCCATGAAAAGAATTATCCAACTCATGATTTAGAATTGGCAGCTGTCATTTTTGCTCTTAAACTATGGAAGCATTATCTTTATGGAGAAAGGGTGAAAATATTTACAGACCATAAAAGTCTAAAATATATCTTCACTCAGAAAGAGCTAAACATGAGGCAAAGAAGGTGGCTGGAACTAATAAAAGACTTTGATATCACTCTTCAATATCACCATGGGAAGGCAAATGTAGTTGCTGATGCTCTAAGCAGGTATCCTATGGCGATGTACTTGACTATGGACAGACACCTGCTGGAGGACTTGGAAAGTTTAGGTATTGAAGTAATTATCCCAGGAAAAGAAGGCCAAATGATGAACTTGCAGATTCAGTCTACCTTAATGGACAAGATCAAGGAGACTCAGTTTCAGGACGAAGGCCTGCGAAGCCTTCGAGGTCAAGTGCAAGCTGGACTAGTAGAAGAATTCAGAATTCATGAAGATGGATCACTGAGGCATGGCGATAGATTATGTGTACCTCAAGGAGACATAAGAGAAGAAATCATGCAAGAGGCGCACAGATCGCAATACTTTATACATCCAGGAGCCAACAAGATGTACAAGGACCTGAGAACGCATGTTTGGTGGCATGGCATGAAAAGAGAAGTAGCCAGGTTCGTATCTCGTTGTTTAGTGTGCCAGCAAGTCAAGGCAGAGAGACAAAGACCTGGAGGACTGCTTCAACCACTACCCATTCCGGAGTGGAAGTGGGAACATATCACAATGGATTTTGTTTCCGGATTTCCAAGGACACCTAGTGGAAAGGATGCAATCTGGGTGATAGTAGATAGACTGACCAAGTCTGCACATTTTCTACCTTTCAAAGTGGGGCTATCTACAGAAAAGCTGGCAGATTTATATATCAGACACATTGTCAGGCTGCATGGAGTCCCAATAAGTATTATCTCCGACCGAGATTCACGGTTCACCTCTCACTTCTGGAAAAACTTACAAGCCAGCTTGGGGACGCAACTCAAATTCAGCACAGCTTATCATCCCCAAACCGATGGACAATTGAAACGTACAATCCAGACACTTGAAGATATGCTCCGTACATGTGTTCTGGATTTTGGAGGATCCTGGGAAGACTATCTACATCTGGTGGAGTTCTCTTATAATAACAGTTATCAAGCAAGTATTGAGATGACTCCATTTGAAGCTCTGTATGGACGAAGATGTCGTACCCCGCTATCATGGGACGACGTTGGAGAAAGAGCTCTGCTGGGACCAGAGATGGTGATCGATTCAGCTGAGAAGGTAAAGCAAATAAGGGACAGACTTCGAGTGGCTCAAGACAGGCAACGACATTGGGCAAATAGCCACCGAAGGCCCTTGGAATTTGAGGTAATTAAATTTATTCAAGTCAATTTAAATATTTTGCTTGTGGAACTAAGGCTTGATTATGACTTTATTAAAGGTTGGAGAGCTGGTGTTCTTGAAGATTTCCCCGACACGTGGCACCATTAGGTTCGGAAGGAGTGGAAAACTCAGCCCAAGATTTATTGGACCTTTTGGCATACAGGAGAAAATCGGAGAAGTAGCATACCGACTGGCATTGCCACCCTCTCTGGATGGAGTACATAACGTCTTCCACGTGTCGCAGCTGAGGAAGTACGTATCGGACCCCAGCCACATTTTGGATCACTCAGAGCTCGAAGTAGGCCCAAGTTTGACTTACCAAGAGCAACCCGTGGAGATTCTGGATCGCTCGGAGAAAGTCCTACGGAACCAGGTTATCTCCCTGGTTCGCGTAGCTTGGAAGCACCATTCCCCCGGCGAATCCACCTGGGAGCGAGAAGACGAGATTAGAGAGCGATACCCCTATCTTTTTGAAACCTGAGGTATATTTTATTTTTTCGGCCTTTCCTTTCGTGCCTTGTTATTCTTAAATTTCGAGGACGAAATTTTTGTAAGTTGGGTAGGTTGTAAACCCCCTAAATTTTCAAATTATTAAATCTTGGATTTTTTCCAATTTTCCGGAATTTTCTGGGAATTTTCTGTAATTAAAATCAAGGTTTTCAATTAATAAATGATTTTTAATTAGCAATAAATAATATTAAAATATCATGAAAATAATATTTTGGGTGAAAAATGGAAAATTGGACTTAGGGTAATTTTTTTGAATTTTTCTGGGCCTCAGACCTATTTTTAAATGCCTAAAAACTAATTTTAAATAATTATTTAATTTACTATTATTTATTATTATTATTATTTATTATTTATTTATTTTTGTTTCTGGGCCGGCCCGGCCCAGTGGGCCGAAGCCCAGCCCAGCCCAGTCCCCCGCCCTATCGGGTCGGGTCGGGTCAGCCAACCCAACCCGCCCGCAACCCCCGACCCGGTCACCCACGACCAGCCCCGCCCCCGCGAGACGCGGTCAGCCGCAGACCCGCCCGGCCACGCGGCACCTCCGTCGGCCCCCTCGCCCGCACCCCGCGGCCACGACCCCCATTTTCTCTGCCTTCGGCGCCGCCCCCTCGGCCCCCAACCGCCGGCCAGCCCTATAAATCCCCCGCTCCTCCTCCTTCGTTTTCCCCCACCGTCGCCTCTAGCCACCGCACGCCGCCGCCCTCGCCACTGCGCCACCCCGACCTCGAACCGCCGCTCTGCCCTCGCCACGCCACCGCAGCTCCCTCGCCGACCCCGCTCCGCCGGCCCCGACGCCAACAGCAGCAGCGGAGACAGCCACAGCAGCCGCAGCGCCGCCCTGAGCTGTCCCCGGCGCGCCGCCGACCACCAGCCGCAGCCCCAGCGCCCGGCGAACCTTCCCCGGCCCCCTCCGGCGCGTCTCCGGCCGGCCTCCGCCGCCTACGGCCGCCACAGCGTCGAAACCCTAACCCTAGCCCTAATTCTTCTTCGCGTGTCCGACACGAGTCGGACACGGCTCGACCCTGATTCCCGGGTCCCCTTCAGGTGCGTGTAACCTTCGCCTCGTAGCTCTGTTTCCAATTCCGCAAATTACGTTATGAAGCCTGTATGACCCTCTCGGTGTCCGGACAAACTGTTCGGGGCATCGCGTCCTGTGGTGATCGCACACCGCGATCCAAAAACAGGAAAAACCAGACCCTGTTTCACCCCGGAACTGAGTGCGCCCCGCCAAACGGGACGACTTGGCCGCGTGCGGTCTTCACAGATACGTACGCATCGTCGATACGGACGTGTGAGTTTTCATGGAAGCTGATTCGGGTGTGCGTGCACACCGGAATCAACGCGTATCCGCGAATATCGCCCCGTATCCGCCTTTTCGGCAATTTACCCTAACTTCGTGCACACTCGTCAGATCGAGACGAAACTTGCGCCATCGGACTCGTAGCGATACGCTGGTCCTGTGGGTCAAGTTTGGTTCGATTCTGAGAACGTTGACGAAATCGCGTGTCGTGGGCCCCACAGGCCCCGCTCGACGGGCGATTTTGTGTTTGGCTCATCGGAATCCAAATCTGGAAGTTCCGTTGGGTTCGTATCAGCGTTCCTGACCTGTTGACACTAAGTTTGGTGAATTTGGAGACCTTTGACCCGGACGCGTTTTTCGGTGCAAAGCGGGCCCACCGGCGGACCCCGTTTTGACCCGAAACTGCCGTTTTTGCCCTTGTCTCCAAATTGGACCCAAGGACAGGCGTTTCTAGCTATTTGATATCTTCTGAGAGTGATGGTAATGTCTATTTCAGCTTTTGGACTCATCTCTGGATTTTTCCCCCAAGAACCAAATTAATCAGATCCAAACAACAAGCAAGTACCTGCACCTCAAGTTAATCTTTATATATTGTGATAATTAATTCCCTGTCTTACATGTACCTTTGATGATTACACATCGTGTTAGAAATGTTGAATTTTATGTCTTGAATATTGGTAGTTCCTGTCTTGTTTTTCATGTCGGGTGGGAGAATACTAGGAGGCATGTAGTTTATCCTTTTCCCTGTCGTGACTGCTAGCTTTTGGTACGCGACTGTACCATCAGCCTGATACTCGATTATTCCTGATTGCTAGACGCCTATGACATGCCTGATTAGCCTTATAAACCCCTACATGCCAACTATGTATTCTAAAAACAAACACAAGTTCACACAGATGATTCTGGTCATGTCATATTTCTTGCTGGCTATTGTAGTTTCATTTCCTGTTTCATTTATTTTCATTTCTCATATTCCTATTTACAGCTAACTCTGAGATAATATTGTTCTGTTATTGCTGTTTCTCAACATGATATCCAATATTTAATTATCATAAAATATTTAGTTTAACCTTGTTGTGCATTGTGTACTTTGCTCCTTTCCTGACTGGATCTGTTGATTTAGGCGATGATGAGGACCTTGCTCCTACTTATTATGGTCCCTATGAGGGGACTGATGATACCTATGAGGAGCCAGAACCCACCCAGGAGACCCCTGCTGCTGAGTAGCTAGTAGTAGCTACCTTTTATTTCCATTCTTAGCTTATTTATCGGGTTTGTCCCCGATTTGAATATTGAATTTCTGTACTTAAACATTTGAATCTGTTGTCACATTTATTTCAGTTGCAATCTTAAGTTTCATTTCTCATTATTATCTTGCCCATGTTGTTGTGAATGAGCTAGTTAGTAATTATGGATTGACCTAGACAGCGTACTACCGCCGATTCTGCGGCGTAGGCTGGACGTACCCACGCACTCGTGCCCGAACTTCCGGGTGCGGGTCGTGACAAGGTCGTACCTGTATCTACGGCTTCCTGTATCTGCTCTCCCATACTTGTCATAATGAGTGCTTGGCCTTGTCCTTGGTTGTTCAACTGGGGTCTAGTCCCCTCCATTTGTGCAGACTGTAGAAGCAGTGGTGGGTCCCTTTGGTCTTCTATACTTGAGGGTGTATGCGGTGTTCCTGATTCTAATGCCATAGGTCTCTGGTTCTGTTTAGGACATTCTCGGGCTTGATGGCGACTTGACCCACATATCATGCACAACCCCAATCGACGATGACAGTCTCTTAGAATATGACCTATCTTACCACAATAGTGACAAGTACGGAGCTCCTTGGTTGGATATGGTGCAGCACTATCTGATTGCTGGCGTGTCAAAGGGTGTCTAATGGGTCCTCCTTGCTGTGTCCTTACTGGTCCTTGGTGACTTCTCTGTTGAATTCCGTTTCCCTTGCTGATGGCCTCCTAGATCCTGGCCTCTGTCAATAACTCGGCATAAGAGATCCGGGACTGGGAGCTAGTGTAGTGCTGGAGTTCCTGAGTCAGACCACGGTAAAACCTCTTAGCCTTCTCTAAGTTATTAGGTATTAGGACTGTGCCATACTTACTGAGACAGCTAAACTCTACATCATACTCATCAACCGTCTTGTCCCCTTGCTCTAGATGGAGGAACTGATCGTACAATGCGTCCCTTACTGTATCCGGGAAGTACTTCCTCTCAAAGCATTCCAAGAATTGTTCTCAAGTCTGACGCGTACCCAACTGGCGCTCCATTGATTCCCACCAGTGATGCGCGTTGCCTTCTAACTGAGTACTCACGCCTATCATCCATAGGTCAGAAGGTAATTGTGATGCCTCTAACAACTTCTTGGTATTGGCAATCCAGTTCGTGGTCTCCTCTGGACTCTCATTACCCTTATATGGCTTAGGGGCCATCTGCACAAAGTCCTTGACTGAACCAACCCGAGCTTGGGGTACTAAAACTAGTGCCTGGGTTGGTGCAGGAGCTAGTGCAGCCATCCTCTCCAGTGCTGCCAAAAATTCTTGCCTTTGCTCGGCTGCCTGCTGCCTCTGCTCGGCTGCATGCTGCCTCTGTTCCTGTATTATCATCTGGAAGAATTGGAACAGCTGCGCTTGGCCATCTTGCGATGCTAGTGGAGCTGGAAATATCCCATTAGGTATCGTGGAAGGAGTTGATGGGATTTGATTGTTAGTCAGTCCATCCGGCCCGGAAAGAAGAGGTGTCGTTGAGGTCACTCCTAGTGGTTGGTCGTCGTCCCCTGGAGGCGTGTTGTCCCCAGTGGCGGCATGTCCGTTATTCAAAATCATCTCTCTGCAAGGGATGGACGAAGAATTAAGAAGAGTACATGAATCAAGCAGGATGCAAGAACTTAAGTAGGACATGTTGGAAGGAAGGTAAGTTATAGTCAAGTGTGGATGAGATCTAAAATTCTAATCCTAGGTACAGGCCCGCTCGGTACAGTGACGTAACCGAGACGGCTAACTCGACCTGCATGGGCCACCACAAAAACATGTCATGCCCCAGTCCCAAATACGTAGGACTAGGAACACGTAAGCATGCCAGCCGCATGGATATGGCAACTCTAATATATGGAAACCATAACCCATACGTACGCTGTAATATGAATATAAACTCACATGTGGTATATATAATGTCACAAGTCACAGATATGCTAATCTCATCCACACAACAAGTCATAGAAAAGAAATACTAAACTAGAATAATGAGTCTGAAATATCTAAATAATAGTCGGGTGGAGACAAATCCACTACCAATGACTATATCCAAAACTAAAATGAGAGAGGAGTATAAAATCTCCAATATAAAATAATATGAAGACAGAAGTGTATCAGCTAAAAGAATCCATCGCCAGATAATCAACGATGCTCAGAAGGTAAGACCTCCTCGGCAGAAAGGAATGCGTTAGGTCCAGGCCCGTACTCCTGCAAATACTCAAGAGCAGATACACCTGGCAGAGGACCAGGTCCTCAGAGGGATGTAACAAGATACAGAAAATACGAGCCAACTCGAATACAGTAAACATGCATATAATTTGAAAATAAATAAGTACGCTGTACAAGACAATCTATATGAATACAAATGAGGACAACTTTTCGACGTATGGGCAAGGGTAGGCTACTCGATCTAATCCTCACAACCTCACGCTCGTCAGTGGACATCATCAGCCGACATACCGCGGGGGTAGCGACCCTCGAACTCCATCAATCGACATACCGCGGGGGTAGCGACCATCGAACACGACCCACCATAGTGCGTGCTAGTGACTACGGTGTTACCAGAGTGGTTAAAAGCCCATACGCCTAATGATTGTCCTCTATGATACTAAGTGTCAAGTGTGTGTCAACATATCTAATATATAGTAACGACTGAAAGGAACTACACATGCAATAAATAAACAGAATGAAATAATTATACAGAAATATACTAAGCATGTAAAATACTGTAACAATTTGGCAAGGTATCTTGCCTGGTAAGAAAGCTGCAAGGTGTACTGTCCAGAAGTCAAACGCACAGGATCAAAAGCTATGGCCGCAGAACAAATATATCCGGATGCTGAAATAAACATCACCAACGTTCCCAGAATAAGCAAAATAGCTAAAAAGCACTTTCCTTTCGTCCAATTTGGACACAGGGGCAAAACGGTAATTTCGGGTAAAAGTGGGGTCCACGGGTGGCCCACTTTGCACCGAAAAGCGTGCCAAGGATAACAGTATCTAAATGGGATAAACTATAGGTCAAATAACTCTAAATGTCAATACGAACCCAACGGTATGTCCAAATATGGATTCCGATGAGCCGAACACAATTTGTCCAAAAAGTCAACTGTGGGACCCGCCAATTGGCGATTTGGTCAACCGTCTCAGAATTGTGTGAAAATTGGGTCACAGGACCAGCGCGTTACCACGAGTCCAGTGGCACAAGTTTCGTCGCATTCTGACAAACGTGCACAAAATACGCGCGAGTTCCACAAAAGTTGCGATACGGTGTGTGTCCGCGGATACGGACTGATTCTGGCGCGCACACGCGTCCGAATCAGTCCCCACGAATTTTCACGTGTCCGGTTACGCTGCGTGCACCATTCGGTATACTTGGTACACGGTGGGGCGGTCCCGTTTGGCGTGGCATGCTCCGTTTTCCAACTTTTGGAAATCTGGAAAAAGTGGGTGCGCGCAGTTTTGTGACGAATTTAACTATGTCCATAGCAACTAATAATATAGGGTTATTTGACAGAAAATAAACTAGGTCAAGTGTTCTACATATATCAAAAAGAATCATCGAATTTGGATCTCTGTGGTGGGAGATACGAACTCGGCAATATGGGTGGTCATCGCAGTTTTCTGCGATCCCAGAATTGGTCTGCTCGCGCCCACTTTGGACGCTATTTTTCGCCTAGGGGTACATGTTTTCCGAGGTTGGCTATAATACAAATATGGAAGAAGGTTAAGGGGTGAGCATACCGGTGAAGACGGAACGGCGTTTGGTTGAGCGAGTCGACGGAAAACAACTCCGGAGCGAAGGTGCCTCGTGTGGGAATCTGCAGTGTGCGAGGTCGGAGTCGTCGGGATGGTTTGGACGGCTTGGCGGGCTTCTCTGGATGCGGTGACGGCTCTAGATGGGAAGAGAAGGTCTGGAGATTTATGTTAGGGTTTTTGAAAGATAAATATATATGTATATATATGTTTAAGATAGGAAGAGAGAGGGTGAGTTGGTTTCGGCCAAAGGGGGTGAAGGGGGTCGGGTCTCCTGGGAAGCAAACCGCTGAAGAATGGAAGTGGGCGGGTCTTTGGATGCAAATTGGCTAAGAATTTTAAGTGGGCGGTCAATCAGCAAGTTAGCTGCTGTTGGGAATATAGCAAATTTGCTAAGGAAATAAGCAAATAGTGGCGGTCACAGCAAGGAATTGGCTGAAGGATGGGAATAGCAACTTTGCTAAGGAAATAAGCAAATAGTGGCGGTCACAGCAAGGAATTTGCTGAAGGAGCAAGTTGCTAAGGAGTCCTAAGAAGCAAGTATTATTAGTTGTTATTATTATTATTATTACTATTACTATTATTATATTTATTAGTAAAGCTTTATTTAATTATTCTTTTTCTTTCTTTCCTTTTCCTTTCTAAATATATATATATATACATATATATATTTGTGTATACATATATATTATATATATACTCATAAGAAAATTCATGGATTAGAATAATGCACACCATTAGGCTGGCAACTGCTCATGGGGTCTCCTACATGAAATAAATTCTGAAAAATTCCTGATGGTCCCATAAGTCCTCTAAGTGCCCGAACACCTAAAATAAAAATTAATAAAAATCTATTTCTCCTAATTAGCCACTAAATACTATATTTAAATTATTAATTACTAATAAAAATAATAAATACGGTTTTTAGAAATAGGGGTTTTACAGGCATATCCATTAAGGACCAATCTAGTCAATGACAAGGATAGAATGCAACCAAGAAACGTGAGCATTACAAACCACCCCGTCCTAGGACAAGAACTATCAGCCTTAATCTGCGAAGATGGCGCAACGTTACCGGAGACACCATCCATCTCGTACCTGAAGGCTGCATGAGTTCTTTCCCAAACGTGAGACTATACGTGCATTCAGTCTATGACGAGGATGGAATACAGCCAAGAACGTGAGTGCTACAAACCACCACATCCAAGAACGTGAGACTGAACGATGAGTTCCATCCGGATCGGATCGACTCCAGTGCCCCGGAACCGTCCGTGGAACTATACCTCGTTTTTGAGTTGTCCGCGACATGCAAGTCAGGTTCAATCCAATTTTATTTATTCGCCAAGCAGGCAACACGAGTACGTGATTTATTTGGCCAAGCAGGCAACACGAGTACGTGATCTGTTTCACCAAGCAGGCAACACGAGTACGTGATATACACGAGGACATTTGAACACGGATACTTGCAGGATCAATCATGCACGGAACGACTACTTAGTAGTCTTCCGAGGTTTGGATGAAAATAAGACAACATTCAAGCAGACAAGCATGCGTTTCTAAGGAACATAAGCAGGCACGTTGCTCGGACCCGAAGGTAAGCCGAGAGGTGAAACCGTTAAGGGACTTAGCATGCGAGGGTCTGAATATAAGCAGTATTTCATTTTCCAAGTTCTAGCAAGCAATACAAGTTGGGATTATTCCCTTAGCTAGGTGCGTTGGATTTATTAGCTTGCAGGGGGTGATTCACCTAGCGACTAGCATGTATCATTCCAGATTTTATGTGTGCTGGCTAAGCAAAGACAAGTTCAACGTAGCCACCCACCTTAGCGATGATTCGCCTCGGTAGAGCGATACGTCAAGCGAGCCTCTGAAAGCCTAAGCCGGATTCCTGTAGGGACAAGTCTGAATATCTTTTGCTTCTCGTTTGAGGCAAAGCGGGTCGGGACAGTTGCACTTCTGCCGATTGAAACGGCAGTCCGCTAGAGCGGAATGGGGTGTTACACTATGTGTCTCCAAGGTCCAAGATTAGAGTAACCTATACATTTGCATGTCCACAACCAATTAATTTAGCTAATTCTAATGTACTATTCCACTAATTAGACTAAATTAAGTATTTGGACAAAATTAATATCACAGAGAATATTAATAAAAGCTACTAGTTTCTTAGTATCTTACTAAGTCTAAGTTAATATAATTAGAACATATCCGTATATCATACTTGGAAGCTTCAAAATCTATGATCAGTTGGGTAAGCCTATATTATAAATACTTACATATTTATCTAAAAATAGAACGTACATTTGCTTACGAACCTTCTATACAAGGTATATATATTTATATATCATGGAAGAAAATCTTGTTAACTATATTTATGTATATAGGTATATACATAGTTATGTCCAAAGTCTAAATTACTTCTATCATGATAAAAATTATTTTAAAACTAACTTCTTCTACTCAAACATTCCATATTATGTCCAAATTTTGTATCCATACTATTTACGCCATAACTATTTGTGTCCATTACTTTGAATCATATCCAAAACATATGTATAAATTGTTATTTCTAGATCTTAAAAGTTTATACCAATCCCTATATAAATAAAATTCAAAATATAATTTAAGATTAATTGACTTAAGTGAAATTCAATTTGAAAATAAATGGGAGAAGTGAAAAGAGGATTTGCCTTGCTTGAGCAAAACTTAGGGTTCTTCCAAAATTCCCAAAATGATTCTTGATTTCTTCCTATACTGCTATTCCAAAGAGTTTTTGAGATTAAACTATACTCTAAACTTGAATTTAGAAGAAATTTGGGGAAGAAATGAAGATATACCTAGGTTTTGAGGAAGAGGGTGGAGGAGGCTGGCGTTCGACGACGGATGGCGCGGCGGGCGGCGTCCGGTGGCGCGACGGGCGACGGGTCGGGCAGCGGCAGCAGCAACAACAGTAGCAATTAGGTGGGGGAGGAGGTGAAGATGGAGAGGAATAAGAAGTAGATGAAGAAAATGGGTTAAGGGAGAGGAGAGATGGTGCTGATGATGGAAATAAAATGGAGGGGTTAGGTTCATTGGAAAGGGAAGAAGGGTTAAGGAGAAGACATATGGCTTATGAAAATGAAGAAGAAGAAGAAGAAGAAGAAGAAGAAGAAGAGGAATGAATACATGTGTAAAGGATGATGATGAGTCAAGGGGAAGGTTACGGTGTGTTGATGGTTTCTCTCCCCCTTGTTTGGATTTTATTCATTAAAGCCCCCCTTACAATCGAAGTATTTATGATAAAGCCAAATTGTAAATTGACATTTGCATAAACCTAACTAACTAACTAACTAACTAACTAACTAACTAACTAACTATATATATATATATATATATATATATATATATATATATATATATATATATATATATATATATATATATATATATATATATATATCAAATAAAATAGAAATAATAGTAAATAAATAATAATAATAAATTTAGCAGCTATGACACTCTACCCTACTTAGAGAAATTTCGTCCTCGAAATTTAATATAAAAAAAAATAACTAACCTTGATTAGTAAACAAATATGGATACTGGTTCTGCATGTCCTCTTACAAGTTGATTCTCTTGGAGATTCCTTGTTTCAAGCTACTCGAACAAATGGAATAATCCGATTTCGGAGTATCTTCTTTATGATCCAAAATTTCAACAGGTCTTTTGCTCAATACGTAGAATTGGTCTGATAGTGATTTCCAAATGATCTAATATATGATTCGGATCCGGTATATATCTTCAGAGTTGAGACACATGGAACACATTATGTACTCCTTCTAGTGTCGGTGGTAGGGCTAGCTTATAAGATACTCTTCCGACTTCTCTAGTATATCAAATAGTCTAATATATCTAGGACTTAGTTTTCCTCGAGTCCCAGATATGATTGTTCCTCCTCATTTTTCGAATATATGAGAATGTCATCGATGAACACTATTACGAATTCATCCAAATATCGATAGAATATTCAATTCATCAGATCCATAATATATCAGGAGCATTAGTTAACTACAAACTCGTAATATCCATAATGAGTTCTAAAAGCTATTTTCTAAACATCCTCCTTTTGATCTTTACTTGATGATACCCAGATCTTAAATCACTCTTTGAGAATACCTTGATTTCTCCTAATTGATCAAATAATTCATCGATCCTGGGTAAAGAGTATTTATTTTTTGATTGTTACTTCATTTAAGGTCCTATAATCGATTACCAGTCGTAGGGCCATATCTTTATTTTTCACAAATAGTACTGGTGCACCCCATGGTGACACATTAGGCTGAATAAATCCTTTTTGATAACAATTCTTTTATTTGCTTGTTTAACTCAGCCAATTCCTCTTTGTTCATTGGGTATATCTTCTTGGCTATAAGCGTAACACCTAGCTTAACTAAACATGCTCTACAAACCCGACTAACTACTACTGTTCCATTACCCATAAGAATTTCAATTTCTTAAGTAATGGCTGAGATTCTATTTTATGTAGAGCTATAAATACAGAAGCTATAAATGAATGGGTAGCCCCAAAATTAAATAATACTGATGTTGGACAAGCTAAAACTAGGATGGTACCTGTCACTACTTCTCCGGCTAGTTCCGTATCATCAACATCCATCATAAATGCTTGTCCTTGCTTCTTCTTCTTTCTAATCTGAGGCTGTTTTGCTTTCTAGGCCTGCTGGAATTGGTAGGCTTGGGATGCGAAGGGTGATCTTCGTTGGTTCCCATAAGTTAACATAGTTTGAGGTATCGGTGCTTGTATCAGAGATCGAGGACCATTTTCTTGAAGTACGGGCCTGATATTATTCCCTCGAAACATGGGTCGTGGTTCCTGATGTGGGTTTTGCATTATTGGCCCCATGGTTGGTTGTTGTGGACACTGACCAGCTTGGTCATTTGCTGATCCATATCTTAAACAAAGACCTAGGAACTTCCTACAGTTTCTCTTTAAGTGTCCAGGCTTTTGGCAATAATTACAGATAAGTGGTACTCCTGAATTACCAACTTGAGGATGTTTGGATGATCCCTGCCATTGGTTTTTCGAGAATGAAACCCCTATCTCTAAAATTCTCTTCTGGACTTGGGATCGAAATGGTTGCTCTTCATTCAACATCCTTTCCTGGCTCCTTGCAGTTTCAGTTATTTCTGGATAGGTTTGGCACCGATGTGAGGCGCTCATCAGCTATCATACTTGAAGCAAAACGACTTAGCTTAGAAAATTCTGTAATATAGTCATCTGTCGTGAGCTTTCCTTGCTTCAAATGAGTGAACTGTCGTTCTAACTCTATTCTAGCCGATTTGGGAAAGAACCTTCATTCGAACTTCTTCTTGAACTCTCCCCAAGTTATTATATCATTTGAATCCTCTGGGTGTTCTGTACTCCACCAATGCTCAGCAATATCTTCCAACTGGATTCGAATCGTGGATACTATATCCTCAGGACTAACCTTTGCTGCTTTTAACAGTCCTACTATGGTTCTAATCTACTTCCGGCTTTGATCAAACTTTCTGTTCATTTAAACTTGGGAGGATTAAGGTTTCTAAAATCCTTTAGCGAACCATCTTTAGAATTGCCAGATGTCCGCATGTGTTCTAACACTGTGACAGTTGTGGCTTGAGCCGTATTTACGTGTTGGCTGTTTGATTCTAGGACCTGCTAGAATAGTCTGTACATATCTGTGATAGATGGTTCAGACTGAGCTTGAGATGATGAAACATGTGATTGGTCGTTATTAGACATTGTCCTAAAAAATTCAAATACAAATTTCTCAGGAATGGTCCTGATTAAATCGAGATTCAAAGATAAATAAATGATCTTATAAATCGTAAGAATATTGAACAACAGTGATTTGAGAAAAAATAAAGACACAAGGATAAGGAAGAAGCATATTTCATTCACTCATAACCAAAATGTGATACAAAATATGCTTCTAGGGGAACTAGTCATCTTACACGTAGGCGTACATACATATTCATACTATTTACATTCTATTTATACTCCCACACTTTTTTCTTCCTAACTTATATATACACATCTGCTGTTTACAAAAAGATACATAACAAACAAATTTTTTCTATTACACCGTTGTACTTTTTTTTTATTGCTTAAATCATCATCTCTCGTATTCTGATGATGGTTGCTTCCGGGTGAGAATCATGCCATTCCTCCAAAGTTCTATTGTAGTCACTTCTATCGGGATCTGGATCCTCAGACGGTCGAGCCTTAATAAGTATATAATAAATTTTTCTATTGAAAAATAATTCATTTTCATCACTAAGATCTGATACTACCGAAAATTTGATCTCGTAGTATACTCCATAGGCCCTTATCATCTGTTTACGTGCCAGTTGCCACTTTTTTTTGTAAAATGGTAATAATTATCTAGACTGTGGCTACTATTTCCCAGTCTGGCATAAGATAAGAATCGAGGCAAGATCTACAATAAGAAACTTCAAGTTAGTATCCCTCAATAAGTACCCCAAATAAAATAAAATAAATCTTGTAATATCATTAGTCCTTCCTATAATCACCGATACTGCCTATCATAAGGTATTTTCAAATAATTTCTAGAGATGTAACAGAAGAACCGAGTTTAACCTATATATAAATTCCTAACCTACATCCTATCTCATGTCCTTTATATTAACCTAAACATGTATCCTTTCCTAAATTCTCTATCCTTAGCAGACCTGCATCTTATCCTAGGTTCTTCATCTTTCGGGACCTACGTAGGTTTCCCAAAAGCTAGACCTGCACGAGCCACCACTAAAAGACGTGTCATGCCCCACTTTTTAGGATACAGTGAGCCGGGTACATAACTACATCTCTAGGCTACGCCCTATACGGATACTATCGTACCCGTATCAGCGATTGTCGCCTATATAATTCCAGAATGGAATGCAAGTCATACTAAAATACTTCATTTCTACAAACTATAATTATACAACACAGATTAAAGTACAACTGTTCAAGTCTTTATAACAAAATCTCCTTAATTTACATAGTTCAGCTACAAAATGTTGTCTACTGTATTCCCTAAAAACCACTTGAAGATTATTCCTCAACTTCGTCCACATCATGTAGAGGTAGTATTTCACCAGAACTTTATCTTCCCTTAGTGAACAATACTAGGTCGTCAGAACGAAAGCAAGTCCTCGGTCAAGAAAGGTAAGAAAATAAAATATGATATGATACAGTAAGGCACGAAAAAGAATAATTTCTGTATATAAAGTAGGAAAGTGAATTTTATAATACCTACGACTTGAATAATTCCTAAACTAGTATTCTTATAGTGTCTAACAATTCAAGCAATACAAATCCCTATGTCACTACCACAATACACAAATAATTTTCCTAAATGATGATGCAAATTGGAGAACAACTATTTGAATAACTACTTTAACTAGTTTTTCGTCAACAATCTCGTACACCAGGGATCAGGCTGTAACTTGGTGGCACGGTGCTTAGAATTCGACCCTGTCTCTCATGGGCTTAACAATTAAATTCTTAATTCACCCATTCGATATTTTAAATCGAAATAGGTGTGTTTATATTCAGGTACAATTAACTCAGACTAGGTGGCACAGTGTTATAATCCGGCCCTGCCTCTCATGGGCTTTGTCACGACCCGCACCCGGTATAGGGATGCAAGTCAGAAACAACGTCCAGCCTACGCCGCAGCATCGGCGGTAGAATGCTGTCTTGGTCTACTATACTATCTAAAATTTCACAATAATATAAAGTTTGCCAATAATAGCTCACACAAAACTCAATCACAATCTAAGCACGAGAAGATATAAAGGAAGTCTAACTATACATCAAAAAAATATAAATCATCAACAATAGAAACAAAAATCAATAACTCAAATAGAAGCCGGAAACAAATCCGGTACCAAAAATGCCAAAGAGAACTAATTATGCTACATAATGAATCTGGCTAAAACTCTCGGTAGTCACTCCAGAACTAGTGGGTCCAAGTCTGCACCATCTATAAGTCAAAGTCCAAAGTATGTCGAACACCAATCTCTCGGATCCTCTGAAATTTTTTTTTTCAGTCAGGAATGGAGCGAAGTACATACCTCTGAAAGCAGTTCCAATAACATAATCGAGCATATAAACAGATATAGAAATGAAATACAAGATCACTAAACATATGAATGATGAACAAGATATATACAGGTAATGTACGAGAATATATATATCAACAATATGAATATCACAATATGATGAAGTAAACTGCAATCTAAACTATCTAATATGCCTTAGAATACGAGTTCATTATGTGATCGGGTTGGGTGAACATGATCAAAATGTAATCAAAATGTACACGATTTGTAACAATGGCTTTGATCACATAATCAACTCCTACTCTCCCACCCCCAACTAATACCGATGGATCCAATCACGACACGCTACGAACACGAAAATATAACCACTGTCACGAGCAGTGGGTGTACACGAATATCATAACCACCTAACACGAGCGGTGGGTGTACACGAATAAGCACACTGAACACGAGCAGTGTGTGAACACGAAGTAACATCAATACCCAGTATACACGATGAGATACAATATACACGAGTACCCGCTGAACACGGTATGTGGATAACATCTCATGACGGAATCCATATAGCACCAGTCCGTGAAATCACTGTGTCAGAATCAATGTATACAATTATAGAACATGTATATATATAGAATATTATGAATTGAAAATAATCAGAGAAATATACTCGCCTGTGGTCCAGAGCAATAAATGTTAAATTGTCCGAACTGGTGTCACACATACCTATATATGGAATATTGCATTAATACAAGGTTCTGAAAAGAAAAGAAGTTAAACTAGTCAACTTCTAGGTCAACAAGTCAATTCTAAGTCAAAAGTCAAACTAGGTCAACTCTAAGTCAACTATGGTCAACTATAGTCAAACTATGGTCAACTACCCATTTCTAGGTTGTATGAGTCTAACTCAAAGATATTGGGCTCACACACTATGAATCTAAGCCATACAAGCTACATCTTAGGATACTAAGATACCGTATATCAGGATACGCAGACAAGGGATAAATATAACACATATGTACATATCAAACAATATTATATATATATATAATCCTAATTACCAATGCTAAATGGATAACATGGTTTCGAACCAACTTGGTATCGCAATACTAAATCTCTATCTTGATACCCAAACCCAATACCTTGGGTATCCTTAATACCTTGGCATTTACCTTGGTATCTCAAGGTAATGTCACTCTAGTATATATATATTAACTATCCAACTATAACTATAAACTATCATGTATTTAGTATTTATACAATACTATATATCTTATTTTAGTCACCTTAATACCAACCCATAATTAGTTTATAACTATCATATTACTATGCCAATACCTACTACTCATACCCTGGTATCTCTTGATACTTACCTTGGTATCTCAAGGTAATGCCAAAATCTTCATATATATATATAAAGTATTCATCAATAACTATATGTATACATATATCAATCCAATATAACTTCTAGTATGTACTAAATAGAATAAATACTAACTACCAACTATACACTAAATACTAATACATATATGGCTTTTGATAAGGGCACTGCACATATTACTTTGGGCTAGCCCAGGATTGAGCAAAGTTTACTCACACTAGCCCATTATTTTACTTGGGGCTAGCCCACTTTCCCAAACCCTTCTCCCAAACCCTCCCCACCCCACCGGAGCCCTCCCCCCTCCCGCCGGCGGAACTCTCCAACTCTCCGAGACTTCGTCCTCCTTGTCGTTGGCTCCCAAAGTCGACAATGTCGAGAATCGAACACGATTTTAGGTCATAAAATGTCGAGAATCGTCGACAATGTCGAGCAATATCGGGCGGGACTGTAGATTTTCCTACAGTCCTATATAGATTTAGGACTGTAGGAAAATCGACAGTCCTATGTATATTAAGGACTGTAGAATTTTCTACAGTCCTAAATTTATATAGGACTGTAGGCATTTCAACAGTCCTAAAAATTTAGGACTGTGGAAAATTCTGCAGTCCTGTATACTTATAGGACTGTAGACATTTATACAGTCATGAATGTTAAATTCTGCAGTGGGTAAAGTTTAGGACTGTCACTATTGTGACAGTCCTAGTAAATACTAGGACTGTCAAAATTGTGACAGTCCTAAACTTACATATAACTGTGCTTACAGACAGTGGGTAAAGTTTTGGACTGTCACAATTTTGACAGTCCTACTTTATACTAGGACTGTCACAATTTTGACAGTCCTAAAAATATATGTCGAAATTTTTAGGACTGTCAAAATTTTGACGGTCCTTCCAATCAAAATTTCAAAATTAACAAAAAATTAAAATAAATTAACTCAGTTGTCGATATATATCAAAATCCTAAATTTCTATCCTTAAAATTTATTAAAGTATTCTGTTATTTAAAATAGTAAATTTATTATTGGTACATTAAATATTTTGTAAAAAAAAAAATTTACCAAAAGTAAGATTTGGAGGTCGAAACATCATTTTTTGGCGATTCTAAAAATTTGGAAAGTCCGTCAAACGATGAAACGGTTTATCCCGAAGTACTTTTCCATACGGTCATTTTGGCTCAAACTGGAGCTTGTTTCGATCTCCCAGTCAAAAGTTATGATACTTTAAAGTTTTATATTTTATATTTTTGCCTGTAATATGTACGTCTTACTTCGGATGAAAATTCTCTCTACACGAATTGTGTTACTCTCGTCGAAAACATACAAATCGACCTATTGTGTGACGAAAAACGATTTGAAAATAAATAGTTATGGCCGTTCGAAGTCTGATCGACGGCAGACGTAATATTCGTACGGTAGATATATATATATATATATTTTTGGGTTCAATGATAACATATTTTATTTTGGATGTTAAACTAAATAAAAAAATCAAAATCCAAAACTAACTAAATAGAAATAAACTAAAAAAAAATCCTGACAATTAAAATGAGGACTGTCAAAATTTTGACAGTCCTCATTGTTTGTGGGACTGTCAAAATCCTGACAGTCCTAGTTTTATATAAAATTTTCAGTGGGTTAAAATTAGGACTGTCAAAATTTTGACAGTCCTATAAATTGTTAGGACTGTCAAAATTTTGACAGTCCATACAAATTGTAGGACTGTCAAATTTTTGACAGTCCATCCAATTGGTAGGACTGTCAAAATTTTGACAGTCCTGATTATAACAGTCCAAACTTTGGGCTAGCCCCAAGTAACTTTTAGGATGGTGGACTGTCAAAATTTTGACAGTCCATCCAAGTGGTAGGACTGTCAAAATTTTGACAGTCCTAATTATAACAGTCCCGAGTTTGGGCTAGCCCCAAGTAACTTTTAGGATGGTGGACTGTCAAAATTTTGACAGTCCATCCAAGTGGTAGGACTGTCAAAATTGTGACAGTCCATCCAAGTGGTAGGACTGTCAAAATTGTGACAGTCCTATAACAGTTCCGAGTTTGGGCTAGCCCCAAGTAACTTTTCGGATGGCAAACTTGTAATTTTTTGTAATTTTTCAATGGGCTAGCCCCGAGTAAAATGTGTAGTGCCCTTATAATTTGCCTACATATATACGTACATACATACATACATACCTATAATATATATAACTAAAGATACTCATAACAATAGATAACTAAAATATACTAACTATTCCAATAATATTATATGCTACAACTAAATATATTATACATATAATATACTAAAGCACAATTAAAAAATTAGGAACATATATACGTATATATTAATTACAATATATATATACATATATATCTATATCCATTATAAAAATCTAATATATAAAACTGTCAAACTGTCGCTGAAGATTCTGCCCACTGTCGTTGAAGCTGCTGTTGATATTGATACACTGTTATTTTAGGTGACAATTTTTTGCAACTGTTGCTAAACTGTCACTAAAACTCCTGATACGCTGCTGATACTGCTGCTGTTTCAGCGACAGTTTTTTGCAACTGCTGTTATTTCAACGACAGTTTTCTGCAACTGTCGCTGGCTGTTGTCGTTGTTTCCCCTGCTGTGGCCGCTGCTGTTTCATTGCTGTTGCGATAACTGCTGTCGCGACGGTTCCTGCTGTCGCTAAAACTCCTGTTCTCCTCTCTCTCTTATGTTTATATATACAATGCATATATAAATATAACCTATATATATATATATATTAATATATATATATATATATATATATATATATATATATATATATATATATATATATATATATATAACACCCATAAATAGATACAAAAATACATATAACTATAATATATAACACTATGACAAATAACATATATATTATAACATACATACACCTCCACATATATATGTACATATTAAATACATATGACAATAACGTAGTAATATATACATATATAATAACACATATATGTATACGTATATAAAATCATACACTATATAAATATATAAAAATATATAATATAACTATATATATAACCACATATAAATTTATCTACTATATTATATATACATATACTACCACTTATAAATATATATCTACATGTAAAAAAATAGCTACATAATAATATACACATACAGTATATATACATAGATGCATATATCTAAGACACAACATTATATAAATATATATATACACAATATTATATATATATATATATATATATATAATATATATATATATATAATATATATATATATATATATATATATTTCTTCATTAAATAAGAACACAAAAGAATTATATCTACAATTAAATTGCACATACATGGACCACATCACCCGTATCCTACTAGATCTAGGATACGCATGCGATACGAGTCCACCACACATCCAAACGTACCCCGAAAGACACGAACAAGTCATATATATTATTTATGAACAATACGAAGATTCAAATATAAATCTACGTGTCCGTGTCAAAATGTGACATGCTCAAAGTCCCGTGTCGGAGGAAAAACTCCCAAATCAACACGTATCACCAAATTGATGGATACGACCTACACGTACCCAATTGTAGATACGACACTAGCCCCAAACACACAAGCACATGCCAAATTGATCTATAGGACCAATTGACACACACAACAATGTCAATCTCGGAATTTTTCCAAAATTGACACAAAAAATACCATAACTTTCTCAATATGCCCTCCTATGAACACAAAACCAAATCCTATGGGTAGCCTATGCATATGGGTTAATTTTCATGGTTAAATCTCAGATTTAGAACTAAATTAAGGGAAAAACTGAATTGTACCTATTGAGAGATGAATTTCCAATGAAACCTCCAAAATTGGTAAAAATTTGCCTTCAACTTGTAGATCCTTGCTCCTCTTTGTAGATCCATGCTTTCTACTTGTAGATCTATGCTTCCTTCTTGTAGATCCATGCTCTAATATCCTCTAATGGTGATTTGAAAATAATTGGATGGAAATTTGGTAGGGATTTGGTTGAGGAAATTTTCTAGATCTAGATTGGAATAAAAAATGAAGAGAGAGAAAGTTTCCATCCCCTTTATATAGGCCTCACTTGCCCCCTCCCTCAAGGTACTATATAAAGTCTAAAATACCCCTTGGGGCTCTCATGAAGAAATTAATTAAGGAGGTAAGCTTCTAGTCTAATGGGTTTAACATAATTAATCATCATCCTAATAATTGGGCTTCTAATTATTGGGCTCAATTCTAACTAGAATTAAATGTTGGTCCATGAGTCTAAACTACACTAGTTGGTCCACTAACACAAGTCAAAAATAAATCTAACATGTTAATAATAAATAAATAATAATAAATTAAATAAAAATTTAACATGCACAATATTTAGTTAATTACCAAATGACTAAAATATCATTTCCTAGAAAATATGGTAGTGACAGGCTTAAACATGTAACTTAGACTGGTGACACGGTATTATGATCCGGCCGTGCCTCTCATGGGCTTAACAAGGTAAGTGAGCTAAGCCTCACACACTCAATTTGCAAGGCCTTACGAAAGAGCTTAATTGCTGATCACCTTTGTTGTTGTTATTATATTGCAGAATTTTATAGGTGGATTCAAGTTGTTCTAACCCGCCCAATGCTCTCTAACCTAAAGTTATAGACAACCATATTTTATTACTTTATTAATTCTCTGATCTGTATCTCTTATGTATTAACAATATGCAATAATGCATTTTCAAAGTATATCAGGATACATGTTACCATCTCTTTACTATTTCCAGGAAACATATATCAGGGTTAAAGTTCTCCAATTTCAGGATGAGTATTAGGACACATATCCAAGAAATATTATTCTTTCAATTTTATACAGAGCCGGCAATAACAGGGATTTAAACTTTTAGTTGTAGTTACGTGGCTCGTGTCCGTGACCTACGAGTCCTAGACTCTGGATAATCGTCCCCTAGTTAAATAAAAAATTTTAAGATTGAGGATTAAAAAGATTTGTAATATTTTCAGATTTTGAATTTTGGTTAACTCCCAAAATTTTAAAAATTTTGCAGAGTTTTCTTTGTATTTTAGGCTCCAAAAATTTAATAGTTTAAAAAATACGAGACCCGAGCAACCCTCCGTAGCATTTTTCGGGTTCGCCGACCCTTCGGTGAGGAACTCTCAACACCGGATCGCACGCAATATAATATATATACAAGAATTAAAGTAAAACTTTTCTTACCTTGGCAAGTTAGCAAGTTTGCATTTAACATTTATAGGCACTAATCAAGTCAAATGACATATTTTGTAAGAAATATGATATCCAAATCTAAGTTTCTAATAAAAATCAAGCTACTTAACAATTGTAGGGTATTAGTCCTAGAAGTCCAAAGAAAGAGTTCAAGTCAAAATCTACTAAAGAAGCGACAACTTTTGTTTCAACAAAATTAATAATCCAAAATTTGCTAATTTAGTTCGTGTATGTCCAAAGACATTACAAAATATGCTATGTGTCTCCAAGGTCCAAGATTAGAGTAATCTATACATTTGCATGTCCACAACCATTAATTTAGCTAATTTTAACGTACTATTCCACTAATTATACTAAATTAAGTATTTGGACAAAATTAATATCACAGAGAATATTAATAAAAGCTACTAGTTTCTTAGTATCTTACTAAGTCTAAGTTAATATAATTAGAACATACCCGTATATCATACTTGGAAGCTTCAAAATCTATGATCAGTTGGGTAAGCCTATATTATATTACTTACATATTTATCTAACAATAACGTACATTTGCTTACTAACCTTCTATACAAGGTGTATATATATATATATATATATATATATATATATATAATATATATATATATATATATATATATATATATATATATATATATATATATATATCATGGAAGAAAATATTGTTAACTATATTTATGTATATAGGTATATACATAATAATGTCCAAAGTCTAAATTACTTCTATCATGATCAAAATTGTTTTAAAACTAACTTCTTGTACTAGAACATTCTATATCGTGTCCAAATTTCGTATCAAACTATTTACGCCATAATTATTTGTGTCCATTACTTTGAATCATATCCAAAACATATGTATAAATTATTATTTCTAGATCTTAAAAGTTCATACCAATCCCTATATAAATAAAATTCAGAATATAATTTAAGATTAATTGACATAAGTGAAATTCAATTTGGAAATAAATGGGAGAAGTGAAAGAGGACTTGCCTTGCTTGAGCAAAACCTAGGGTTCTTCCAAAATTCTCAAATTGATTCTTGATTCTTCCTATACTCCTATTCTAAGAGTTTTTAAGATTAAACTATACTCTAAATTTGAATTTAGAAGAAATTTGGGGAAGAAATGAAGATATACCTAGGTTTTGAGGAAGAGGGAGGAGGAGGCTGGCGTCCAGCAAGTCGGGCAGCGGCAGCAGCTGCAGTAGCCCAGCAGCAATTAGGTGGGGGAGGACTTGAAGATGGAGCGAATAAGGAAAAGATGAGAAGAGAGGTAAAGGGAAAGGAGAGATGGTGTTGGTGATGGAAATAAAAGGGAGGGATTAGGTTCATTGGAAAGGGAAAAAGGGTTAAGGAGAAGACATATGGCTTATGGAAAATGAAGAAGAAGAGGAATGAATACATGTGTAAAGGATGGTGATGAGTGAAGGGGAAGGTTACGGTGGATTGATGGTTTCTCCCCCCCCTTGTTTGGGTTTTATTCATTAAAGCCCCCCTTACAATCTAAGTATTTATCATAAAGCCAAATTACAAATGACATTTGATATATATATATATATATATAATATATATATATTTATATATAATATATATATATATATATATCAAATGAAATAGAAATAATAGTAAATAAATAATAATAAAAAATACAGTAGCTATGACTAATTGTCAATATTTTTGACAGTCCTAAATTTTTGACTGCTCCAGCCCACCTCCTCCTCCTCCTCCTCGTACATCCTCCCGCCTCCTCCTCCTCCTCCTCCTCCAGACTGCTCGTCTCCTCCCTCCTCCTCCTCCTCCGGCGGTTGGAGTTGGGGTTAGGGTTAGGATTAGGGTTTGGGGTGGGAAATGGGGGTTTGGATTATCCTGAGTAAATTTGGGACTGTTCTGAGTAAAAAATGGACTCTTCTGTAATAATAGTCTGTCCTAAGCAATTTTTGGAGTGCCTATAGAAATGACCTTCTGAAATGTCAGAATATCAAGTTACACAAATATAAAAGTTTATAGTACCTAATTACAAATTAACAATTTTATTGATTTATTTAAACATCCTTAAAATAAAAGGTTTGGTAATTGTCAGTGAAGGTGGTTTCCACGATGACGCAACTGACCAACTGCAAATCTACGACCTCTCCCCCACCACCCAAAATATACAAATATTTTTCCAATAAAAATGTAATGTAATAATAGAAAAAAAAAATATATATATATATATAAAATGCCACGCTTCGAACTACGTACTTCCCGCTGAAACAGCAATATCCGACGTGTCATTTTCGCCAACGAAAATAATAATAATAATAATAATATAATTATATTATTATTATTATTAATTAGTTTTCTTTCTTCAATAATATCCCCAATCTGCCATTTTCTTCTCCACGCGTATTTGAGCCCCATCTCACATTCCCCTCTCTCGATCGCCCCTCCAATTATAATTCTCGTCGACTCCATCGAAATATTCTCGCAATGCCGGTGAGTTCAATTCCGACACTAATTTCCCCAAATTCTAAAAAATCGTTTTTTTGTCGTAGATTTGATCAAATTTGGGAGATTTGATGTGTTTGTAATGATTTATACGCGTTCATTCAAGATCTGGAGAGAACATTTGTTGTTTGTTCGACTATTTGATCGATTTGGGATCCGGAGCTCCATGAATGCAAGGATAGCTCGAATTTAGTGAGGTGGATTAATGTTTGCACTCAGAGGATTTTCAAGAAACTTAGGATTTAACAATTTTGGGGAGAATCCGGTTCCTTTGGAATCTGTATGATTCGAATAATTAATTTGATATTATAAAGGAAAAAGAAGAAGAAGAAGAAGAAGAAGAAGAAGGGAATCAAATTGGAATGTTTTGTGCCGAGTTCTAGTGGAATGGGAGATTAGCAACCATTAACACCGTTGCTTCACTTAATTTCTTGTCGAGTGCTTCTTGCTAAATGTAAAAGAATAACTTATGTTTCACACTGTCTGATTAAATTGAAACGAATCAACAATATTGATTTTATTAATAGATAATAAAAAAAGCCATACAACTATATATATATATTATATTATAATTAAAATTTTAATTTTAAAAAAATATTATTTTTTAAAAATTTAAATTAAAAATTATTATTTAATTAATTTGATTAAAATTTAAAAACATTTTAAATTATTTTTTAAATAAAATATTTATTAAAATATATTAAAAATAAATAATTATTAATTAAAAATTTATTAAATTAATTTATATTTATTTAAAATAAATAAATTTAAATTTATTTTTAAAAAATATTATAAAAAATTAAATTATTTTTTTATTAAATATTTAAATAAATAAATATTTTATTAATTATTATAAAAAAATTTAAATAAATTTAATATTTAATTTTTATAATTTTTAATTAAATTTATTAAAAATTTAAAAATTTTTAAAATTAAATATTAAAAATTAAAAATTTATTTTAATTTTAATTTTAAAATTTAAATTTTAAAATTAATAAATTAAAATATTTTTAAATTAATTTATATATTTAAATTTAATTTAATAATTAATAACATTTTTATTAAAAATTAATTTTTAAAACTTTTTAATTAAATTTATATTAAAATATTAATTTTTATTTTAAAATATTTTTTTTTTTTTAATTAAATTAATTAAATTTTTAAAATTTTTATTTAAAAATTATAATATTATTAAAAAATTAATATTTTTAAATTAAATAAATTAATTAATTAAAATAAAATTTAACTTTAATTAAAATTAAATAAAAAATAAAAAATTTTTTTTTAATTATAAATTAAAAAATATTAAAATAAAAAAAGTAAAAAAAATTAAAATAAAATTTAAAA